>PVHP010043866.1:0-14331 GCA_004024765.1 Zapus hudsonius
GAGGGTGCTGCTTAGCTCAGCACATCAGCTGAGGGCAGATCAATTCAGGGAGCTTCACTATCAGAGGCAAGGTGTACAGCCCTCAAATGTAAGGATTTTCAGTCATCTAAGCTCAAGAAACTTTACTACAAACCACTTGAGAAGCTTAGTAAAATGATTCTAATTCAGTCAATCAGGGTGGAGCTTGAGAATTTGGATTTCTGCAGCTTCTGGGTGATTGATGGCTGTGTACCTGTCTTTGTGCTATGCACTGAGTTACAAGGCTCCAATCTACTCGATTTGAAGCCTTAAAACAGGAAGATGTCCCAATAAATAACAAAAGAGATGATATTAATAATGAACCTGGAAGGAAGCAATGACTATTCTTTATTCCTTTTTCCTTTTTTAACATTTTATTTATTTATAAGAAGAAAGAAAGAGAGACAGAGGGAGAGGGATTAAGAGAGACAACATGAATGGGTACACCATGGCCTCTTGCCGCTGCAAACTCCAAATGCATGTGCCAGTTTGTGCATCTGGCTTTATGTGGGTACTAGGGAATTGAGCCCAGGTTGCCATGTTTTGCAAGCAAGCACCCTAACTACAGTCATCTCCCCAGCCCAATGACTATCCTTAACACATTCTTTTGAAAAACAAGAGAGCACAAGACACTTACTTCAAATGGAGAATATAGTAACAGGACCATGCTTTGCAATCGCTTGTGACCAAAGCAAACTTCTTGTGCATATGGGAAAGGAGTGGATCCCTACACTCCTCTAACTAGCAAATGTCCAGCTCTTCTAAAGGGACTTAACATGTGCATTTTCATCCTAGAAACTTGTGCTTACAGCACTTTCTATGGAAAGGCAAGCTTCTCTGTCGGTCATGGTCTAGCCTCTGTAACTAACTCACCTCATCAAACCCCCACACGCACTTGGCTTAGATTTTGATGTGAGTTTTGAATAACCCTATTCTGCTGGCTTTTGCTTACTCTGAGAACCAAACACCTGCTATTGCTTTCTTATATCTTACATGACTACAAATAAGAAAGCAGTGTTCTGTCCTCTTTGACCAGCAGGCCCAATTAACTTGACAACGTGTAATGTCCAAGTTGTGCTGTTTGTCTGGTTTGTCCTGGGGTTTGAGACATGAACAAAAGGCTCAAGGACCATTTATCTATGCTGGGCTTAGCTTCTAGCACATGTCTCACATCAGCTACTTCTGAGATGGACTTAATGAGGAAGATTGCTTCAACAGAAAACCTTTTCTTCCAAATCATTACTTATTACATGTTAGAAAGTGTCTCTCACTTTTTACATTGTTGTTGTTTTGTTTTCCTCCCCATTAAACATTGATGTTCACCAATCTCTAGCTGGTAGCAACATTAAAAGTTGATGACACCCATTTAACAAAGGAAAAATGTTCAAGAAGTTTAAGAATACTCCCTACTTGATGGTGGAAACAAAAACAGAACCCAACTTTCCTGAGCTTTATTTAATTATGTTTTCATAGGCCATTTGTTTCCATTTGAACCGCGGTGTCACATCTGATAAAAACATAAAAAGGAATCTTCTTATTAACATCTTTGTTTCAGTCATGTCTCATTTTTCTATAAAAGTATAAGGAAGAAATACCAGGTGCCAATTTTGAATAGTTGATGAAAATACTTTGCAGCTTTATAGCTTATTAGGGTGTGTGTGTGTATACACTTGGATTCAAATATCCCAAAAAGAGAATCTATATATTTATTTTCAGAAATAGTATAAACTCTGGACAGCTTTCAAGGAATTACATGCTGATTGGTGTATGAAAAAATATATACATACTAAAAATTAAGCCAAAATGTCATATGATGTACCTTGTGCAATAGATCAATTCAGATTTGGTACCTAAAAGGGAAAGGAAGTCTCAGTATTAACCCCTACAAGGAAAACAAAGTGAAGAAGAAGTGAGTAATTTATGAGTGGTGTCTGAGTACCTTATAAACAATAATACTTATTTCTCACAAGTTCTAGAGGCTGGTATTGACTAATTCTTTGTCCAGGGGGGCTACTTCCAGGCTCATAGACTGTCCACTCTTTTGAGACAGGGTCTTGCTACCTCACAGTCCTCTTGCCTCAGCCTCCTGAGTGCTGAGATTAAAGGAATGTGCCGGCTTTTGAAACCTTTTAATAAGGGCAATAATTCCATTCATCAGGATTTCCCCCACCCCAGTGACTTAATCATCTTCCCAAAGCCCCATCTCATAGCACCATTACTTTGAAATTAGGGATTTCAAATTATTAATTGTTGGGTTTACTATGACCATGCCATGTAAAGCAGGGGGAGAGTAAACCACTGTTTTTGCCATAACTAAGCTTTCTGGTATTCCAGCCACTGAACGTAGCAGTAGAGGCAATCTCCATGGAAGCAATTACAACATACCTACTGGCCCAACAGAGGTACTTAAAACCATAAACCTTCCTTCCTTCCACACTGACCCAGGACAGGCCTCCGATGGAGCCAAGCATCAGTCCTTACAAAAAGGGTGCGAGTTGGTAGTAAAGAAACGCCTCCGATTGTTGCTGTCACGGAGTTTGGCTGTCATCAGCAGCAGCTAAGGTTCTTTTGTGTGTAACCATATTCCTTCTTGGAGGATGCTTATGCTTAATTGTCAACTTGATTAGATCTAGAATCACCCAGGAGTTGCCCTCTTGGTGCAGCCGGCAAGTCAGTCTCATAGAATCGCCCAGGAGACAAATTTCTGGGCATATCTGCAAGAGATTTTCTAGATTCGGTTGAGGTGAGAAGACCCACTGTAACTGTGAGCAGCACCACTTCATGGGTGACCAGACTAAATAAAAAGGAGAAAGTGAGCTGAATACTAAGCTTTCTGACTGTTGATGCAGTGTGACCGTCCGCCTCAAGCTGTTGCTGCCATGAGTGTCTTGCTGTGATGGACTCTACCCTCAAACTGTGAGTCAAAATAAACTCTTCCTTAAGTTATTTTGTTGGGTATTTTATTGCAGCAATGAGCAAAGTCATGTAGTGCTTTTTGATAGATTTCTTGTAAATGAAAAGTGAAGGAATACATTGTCTTTTTCTTCTTCTTCTTCTTCTTCTTCTTCTTCTTCTTCTTCTTCTTCTTCTTTTTTTTTTTTTTTTTTTGAGGTAGGGTCTTGCTGTAGCCCAGGCTGACCTGGAATTCACTCTGTAGTCTCAGGGTGGCCTCAAACTCACATCCTCTTACCTCTGCCTCCCAAGTGCTGGGATTATTCCTTCCTTATTTAAAGGTAAGAGTTTGTAAGTAAGAGACTACATTGTTGACTCCAGGAATAGGAAGCTTTGGCACCTGGTTGCCTCCAACCCAGATCCTTCCCTTCAGAGAGCACTCAAACCAAGCTGGATGTTGGATTGCGGGGAGTATTTGACTGTTTTACTGCTATCTCTGAGATCAGGCATTCATAAACACTGCTGGGGGGAGCCCTTGAGGGTGTGGCATGCATGATTATACAATAATATTATAGGACCCATACTCAGAAATTGCAACAGTAACTACCAACTTTAGCAACATAGCTTTAGGTGCAAATTTACATGCAATAATTCACATTCTACCAAATAAATCCCAGGCAAACAGGGTAATGCAAAAACATATTTCCTGCTGTCAAGAAAATTTCTGGCAAAATTAATCAACCATTCATCCATTCAGGCTCTTTGCATACCCTTTTGTCAAAGAGGGAATACTAAGAGATTTCTTTTCTCTTCCATGCACTCATTTCAATGAATTGAAGAATCCATCAAGCTTGAGTTGATTTATTGAACTGTCTCTTAGCTCAGCAGTACAACTATAGCAAATGAACTGATAACTTCTTCTAAAAGCAGCAGCGATTTGATTCAATAATATCTGATTTATTTAACTCTTTATCTTTCCAAAGTTAACATATTCTTTAATTTCTAAAGCAGCACAAATTTTTGGTAAAAGCTTGTATCATTGCAAACTTTACTTAGTGGTCCAAAACCAATGATCAGAGAATATGGATTCTAGGACTTTTTCTTTTAGAGGCATTTTAAGCACATCTTAATTAGTTTTTAAAAGGACATATTTTAAAATCTATAGCCTTTTACTAGCTCTCGTGTTTAAAGTTTAACATTGCCTATGGAAGGACTGACTTCAGCTTAAAGCACTAAAGAAACACAAACTGCTTATTTTTGTATTTCTTGTGATCATTCCACCAGGTAAAGGGGAATCGCTGTGAGGAGAGGTACTTAGAGCGTGAACATTAGAGAGAAACCAAGCAGACTGTTTAAACGTGGGTTTTAACACAGAGCGGGTCCACTGAGCCCCATGGAGCCCATTTATCACACATCAGCTTTGCATTTTTCTTTATAAAGATGTACGACCTTTGCCTATTAGATTTCATTAACGGGGCACCATACAAGGCTCCTTTGCACATGGCAGGATACAAAGCTCAACATCCTCGCCTGAAGGATTTGTGGGAACGAGCTCATCTTCAATCTTTGTCCCTGGGAGGCACTTTTAACACCTGCCAACCACAGCACTATCATCAGAAAAGCATTTAGAGATTTATCTTCGGGCTGGTAATTATAAGAGATAATTTGTTTGGAGTATGGATAAAGTTGGTCTAGCATAAACAAACTAGAGGCTCAAATTACAAGATGAACATCATTAACTATTGATTTAACCACTGCAGGTCTGCAAGCTTCTACTCTCTGAAGATGGTGGGTTCCTAAATGGCACCTTTGGCTCAAAATTTCATGACCATCGAGGAACACATTTCAGTGTGGAAAAGGAGTTAGGCTGGTTTTCATTGTGTCCCTACTTTGGGAGATCCAAGTCTGTGTAGAACTCTGAAGCTTCAAAACAGTAAATTAAAATAAAAGGAGCTGGGCCTTTAATCCCAGCACTCAGGAGGCTGAGGTAGGAGATTGCTGTGAGTTTGAGGCCAGCCTGAGACTACATAGGGAATTCCAGGTTAGCCTGGGCTACAGTGAGACCCTACCATGAAAAACCAAAAATAAATAAAATGAAAGGAGCCAGGAAGAAAACAACACAGAATGTAAGGTAGTGGTTCCTGGAGCTAGGGAGGTGGAGGGAATGGAAGTGGGCAATTGGTATTACTTTGGGTGATAATGAAAAATGTCATATAACTAGTTGTGCAATGCTTGTGCAACTCAGCATATACTACAACTACAGAATTGAAGTTTCCAAGGAGTAAATTGTGGAGCATGTTGCTATTGACTGTCAGATACTTTCCCATTTGCTTTGGGTAAATTCTAGAGGGATGAGGTCAAAGGGATCATGGGGTCATGGACCACATTTTACCTTTCCATTCCTTTTGAAAGTCTTTGAAAGATTTTCTCTCTTACTGGAGGCTCATGATTGTCCTGAGAAGTGGGTCAAGCTGGTGTTTGAATTCCCTTTTTTTTTTTAAAAAAAAAAAAAAAAACAGTGATAGAGATGGAACCTAGGGCAAGCTCTCCCACTGATCCACACCCTCAGTCTTAAACTTCAGTTTTTAAGTAAGGAATAGGAAATGGAAATGGAGAAGACCTGAGGGTTTAAAGATCACAACCAAACATCATGCATGATTACTACTATTATCCCATTTTGTACATGTCACAGAAATACAATAGTGTTAAGGAGGGTCAGGGGAATGCTCGTGGGCCATCATAGAGTGTATTGTGCAATAAAGGTTAGAGGACAGAGCAGAGCTTTTGGGTTGGATCCCATCTCTACCCAGCACAGCACTATCTTTAAATAGTTATGTGGCTCACTGTGACGAATTACAGCCCCAGGCTCATGGTAGTGCCTGTCTACACAGTAAGTGTTCAAGAAATGTACTATAAATATTCTTTAATGTCATAGTTAATGCTGGGTACAAAAGAATGGGGGTGGCATACTTCATTGATCCTTTCCCAAATATAGGTCTATATTTCCAACTAGAAATCTCTGCAGCCAGTGATATATTTTGTTATTCAGAATATTTTCATTTGAGAAAGGAAAGATGTTGTTTATAATGTAAACTAGGATTAACCCCAGTAGAGCATAGGATAGTCCCTTTAAAACACACAATATTAGTGCAAGAAAATGGGTCAGAGGGATAGAGACCATAAATTTCAGATCATAAAAGCAAAGATTTTCAAATATTTTAAGATTTCTGGAGCTCTTTGGGTTTTAGAAATGCACATAGGGAATTGTGGACTTGAGCTAATTCTCAGTAAAATGTTGGATATTGACTGTCCATTGTCCAGTGAGAAGGAGCAGGGCCACTTCTAATTATATGTTCGGATGACTTTAGAAGCACCTGGATGACCCCTCAACATGAGCCAGTTCAAAGATGGACAGAAAGAATTAGAGCAAAATCTCATTAATTACCATTTAATTAAAGTAGCGGCTTATCCCAAATTTGCATTTTCTTTCTCAGTGAAAATATTTGGTGGTACCCAAACACTGCAAGAGGAACATTTTACTTGATTAAGAATTTTAAGACACTTTACATTTAATTAAACATTTTAATAAATAATTAAAAAGTACATGTGCATTTCATTGACAACCCTTCTTAGCCCCTGATCAAGGTAGAAAATTAGGACTCCTGCAGCCATTAGGTTTTCTATTTTAAATTAATAAATAAATAAATTTTTGGTGTTCTATTAAACTCATGCTAGGCAAGTGTTAAGCACTGAGTTCCACCTCCTGTCCCATTGAAGTTTTTATATTTTTCAAATTTATAAAGTTGTTTTAAATTTAAAATAATCTCTAAATTACTTCTTATCTATATTAGTTTCTCTGGTATTTACTCAAACTCTGTGGAAAATTAATTATTTGCCAGAGTTAGCATGACAGTGAGATTTCACAGCTTGGGCTAAAGGAAAAGTTCAAAGGCAGAGTATTTGCCTGCTTGTGAGAGGCAAGTACCCCCATAAAAAAAGAGAAAAAGCATTTAATGCTGTCTTCTAGTCAAAATAATGACTAAGGTTACACTCACAAAAGTTTAAAAGGCAATGGATTTATGTATATGAACCAGAATAATCTCAGAAATTAGAATCTACTTGCCAGTCATATGGAAACATAGACATAGGGAGGGAGAGAGACTAATTGTTGGTGCTCACTTCCCCATCAGCTAGGTTTTCAGATCTAATGCACTGGCGGTATTATTTCTCACATACTCGAGGATGATCTATTTCTTTTTGTGTCTAATCTAATTACAATATTGTGATACCTCTTGAAGTTTCTGAGATATATTTAGCATAGCCACAACATGTTGTGAAATTGAAGCAGTGCACAGCATCAGTTAACACACTCACCAACTGTCTAGAAAGAATTTAAGATATGACAATGCAGTGTTTCAAATCCAGTGGGAAAAGGGTATTTTGAACAACACAAGACATAACTGGCCCACAGCTGAAGAAAGAATGCAAAATTAAATTTTAGACAAGTTAAAAATCTAAGTGTAAAAATGTTAAATAAATTATTTGAAGAAAATCAAGGAGAGTCTGTAATTCTGCACCTGACAGAGCTTATTCAGAGCATTAAAAGCCCAGAGACCATGAAGAGAAAAACACATTTCATTAGGTAAAATTCAAAAACTGTGGCTAATGTATTATATGTAAAGTCAAAATTTAAATGATGGATTGAGAAAATTATTTTCAGTACTTATGGTAAGCGAACATTAATTCTTAACATAATAACCCTAAAAATAAAAGGCCATCAACTAAACCAAAAAATAAGCAATAGATATAAGCAATGTAATTGAGAAAGAAAAAGAAACAATTGATCAATGAACATATGAAGAAAGGTTCAATCTCATTAGTGATCAAGAAAAGATTATCAAGATAGCTATTATAGTCTAAGATTTTTAAAGGGTGAAACATATCTAGAGTTGCTAAGGAGACAGGAAAATGGTTCCCTGAAAAAAAGGGTGGCAAAAATAAGAGTTAAAACACTTTTTTTTTTGAAAATTGAAATGTAGCTGGTAAGTCAGCATCCCATGGTTTGGGGAAAGGGTTTCATGAAACAAAAGACATACTATGTAAAGATCCATGTATGAGAGAGTAATGCAGTGTTGAGCATGGTGGCAGCAAAGTTGAAAATAATCATTGTCCCTCTGTGAGGACAACTCTCCCTTGGTGTCCCCTTCCCCCAGGGGCAATCATATCCACCCAATCACAGCAAGGAATTTTATGTTGATATTATAAGACTGAGTTATTTATAGACCCTTGCCTAAGGAGCAAAGAAAATTAAGAGGCAAATGAAAATTCCAGAATAATGTGTACATTATGATCCTATCATTAACCATATAATTCACTATCCCATAACTCTACAGATGTGTTTCCATATATGTGCATATCTGTATGTATGCAACTTGTTTATAGAATTAACAACTTTAGTTCTCTTGAGGGAAGGTAGTTGAGTGTAGGTGCAAGATAATTTACTAAATATTTTCATATATTTTGTATCATTTTTTATCATAAAACAAGTAGGTATTATTTTATGATATTCAACATACAAGAAAGGGGAGATGAGAGCATGATGAAATGAACTGTGAGTTTATCTTTGTTTTCTACTGTAAAGAGTCTGGAAAACATGCTTAAGCTTGTGTTAGTGTGCTAATAAGCACAAGTGGTTATGAGAATAACCGAGGCGCCTTCAGCTACTCATTTGTTAAACAGTCAGTTCCTTCTGAACAAAATGCAAGTCATTATCTTCCCAGACAAGAAAACATTGCACAGATGCATCTCCTATGCCAAATTCAGAGGCTGTGCTGTTAGAATCGGTTATTCAGTTGGCAAGTGCCCTTCTAAGATTCAGGTTGGAGAAACCAACCATTTCAAGGTCAGAAGAGTTCAGGGTGTCCAAGCACTAGATAGGTAAGCAGGGATGGTTCTTTCCAGAGTGGAGGGGCCCCAGAAGACCTCCATTCTAAGGAGAAGCCTTATTGATGGTGTAATGGGATGGGATGGATTGGGGGATTTCACAGATGAGGTTGGCCTCTCCTGGAGGGGGATAACTACTCCTGCTTCATTTCTGTGTCCCTCCATAGCTGTCTCCCACCATCCCTGTTGTACACTCAATCTTAAAAAAAAGCATCCTGCATGCCCACTCACATCAGACCTTGGAGGTACAATATAAACTTGGAGAGACTGTTAATCTGCTTTGCAATCTTTGCTTTGATACCCTACTAACTCTAGTTTTGCCTTCTGTGCTGTTCTACACAGTTCCCTGGGATCTCACAGTAATTTCTCTTTCCTTTCCTTTCCATTTCAAATCCTTCCTCTTCTGTGAACCACGTTGACAAAAAGTCTTGATCTTTGAATCTTAGCCCTCATCACAGCTGTGTGTCTCTCATTTGTGAGAGAAACCAATCCATTTTTGGACTAAATTTTTTTGCAGAAAATCCATCAAAGGAGAATGGGCACCATCCTATGCCTTCATGCCTCCTCAGTCAGATCAACTACACAAAGTGGTTGAAGGTCAAGTCCTTGGTTTCCACAAGTTGCCTGTCCATGAAGATAAACTCATTGCCTCATGAGCTCTGTTTTGGTTTATATCAATACCTTCTAGCAAAGAGGACCACAACCAGCAGTTGGTTCTTACTGCCTTTGTCTTTGCAGCACCTCCTCACATATCATTAACAGACAGACCCCTTTCACAGAGATCACAAGAATGGGCCCGCTAGACTAAACACAGGAGCTCATCTCATACCCCTGACACTGGGCAAAGGAAGGAACTGGAACACTACAAACACTACCCCATGTCCTGTGAGGGTGGAGGGAAGAGTTTCTTTTACACCTAGAGCAGCGCCAGTATGGCAAGTTAGATGTGCTTGCTTCCCCACATGGGAACGTACTGCCTATGTTTATATATATAAACATATCCTTGCCTGCTACGCTGGCAGTGGAGTGAGGGGTGCCCCTTTGATGCTCCTCAGCCTGGTCTTGTTTTTGAGCCATAATCTCTTTTTACTGAATCTAGAGCTTTCCAGGTTCCACAGATTCTCTGGTCTTTGCTCCCCGGCAGGACTGGGGTTCTAGGCATTCTGGGTTATGCCCAGCTATCTTAGATGGAATCTGGAGATTTCAAGTCCAAGCTCAGGCTCCCTCAGCCCCTCATGCTTGCTTAGGATCAGCTGAACCTTCTCTCCAGCCTGAGAGTACAGTAGGCCTTGAAGCAGGGAAGTCTTGAAACAAGGAAGAGGGGGTGGGAATAGATTCGCTTTCTAGCATGAAAGGGCACTTTGGAAACGATTTGGATTCAAGGCTAGAAATCCAGAACTGGGCATGATGGTGTATTCCTATAATTCCCACACTCAGGTGTCAAGGTGGGAGGATTTCAAGTTCTGTGCCAGCCTGGGCTGCATGTTTAGTTCAAAGTCAGCCTGAGCTCCATAGCGTGATGGAACTCAGAGGTGGAATGCTTACCTAGCAACAAGGTCCTGGGGTTCAATTTAAAGATGCAGGGGTGGGGTAGGGTGGGCAGAGTGCAAAGAAGAAAGGTAAAACAGGTTGTGAAATATAAAGACATTATATATATTGGTAAATTGGTCCAGCAGGGGCCTTCTGTTGAACATTAATCATTTCTTTCCTTAGTATTTGTATTGGTATTGTGTGTGTGTGTGTGTGTGTGTGTGTGTGTGTGTGTGTGTGTGTGTGTGTGTGTGTATTTGTTGTCTATTCTCTATTCTCAGTATGTAACTCCTAAAACCTTTAACTTCCTAAGGAATACAGAATATAGGTGCTAGGAAAATCTTTTATCTATTTGGTTTGGGACCCTGGCTCCTGCTCAGTGCTCCTAAATCCCTTGGAATTTCCTGGATGACAGAAGCACGTTTTGTTCCACGTTTTGATCTCACTCCCAGGGGGTTCCTGGATGAAGTTTGCAGAGCTTGCAGGTTAGTAAACAGCTATGTTCTTGGAGGGCAGCATACCCCAGCACCATGGAGACAGAAACTTCTGAGCCCAGGATTCTTCTCAATCATGCCCTGTTTCATGCCCTAATTTAGCAATTCTTTATTCCATTTTTTATTACTTAAAGCATTTCCCACAGCTGTTCTTTTTGTTTTGTTTTGTTTTGTCTTTCAAAGTAGGGTCTTGCTCTATCTAGTTCAGGGCAGCCTTGAATTTGTGTCAATCCTCCTACCTCTGTCTCCCAAGTGCTGAGATTAAAGGTGTGAACCACCAGGCATGGTTTATTATTGCAAATTATAATAATCAGAGGGATCATGGGAATTTTATTTATTGGTGGCTTATCAAATGCACAGTTGACATATGTGGACTTCCAATGACCATCTGAGGAGAGGGGCAGTCCTGGGGGGAATGAAATCCATGAAGTCTGCACTGAGTCCAAGTAGAGAGAGGCAGAATTAACTTACACTATATGTCAGAAAGTTGATGTTACAGCGAAATGAAGAATTGTCCAATATGTGGAAGCAACCATACATTTGGTGGCCAGAAATAGAGACTGAAGGAGAAAAAGAGATTCACCCTCCACACCCACACCCAAGTGACCCCATGAGTCTCCCTAGTAACCCATAACTTGCAAGGAGGGCTTGTGATAATGTGGATTGGGATGAGTTTGTGGTAAAAAGCATTGAAATTCACCATTCATTCCTGACTTTTGTCTCCTGGACTGGGAGATAAATACAAAGATTAAGGAAAGAAATGATCAATGTTCAACAGAAGGCCTATGTTGGACCGATTTACCAAGCTCTTGGGCTGCACATATTAGTTCACCTAAATCTAGATCCTCAACAGACGTGCAATGCAAAGAAGTTGAATTTCCCAAACAGCCTCATCTCCTACACTCTGTTAAGCAGTCCGGATGGATATAAACAGCTGTTTCTTTGCAAGAATGCTAGATGCTCTCCACTACCAGATGGCAGCAAATCCCTAGGGTGAAGAGAGAGAGAGAGAGAGAGAGAGAGAGAGAGAGAGAGAGAGAGAGAGAGAGAGAGAGACAGAGAGAGAGACAGAGAGAGAGAGCTTACTTAGTAGGGTCAATAACATTGATATTCATCAATGAAGTCACTGAAATCTAGAATCAAGAGAAAGGCCTAGAATTAAAACAATTCTTATTAGTGCTACCTCTCTTCTTACTATTTTGTATTATCACTAGGAATGAACCAGTTTTTATTTTATATTTCATGTTTATGGAGTAAGACATAACTTATTATAGTCAGATCATTCAAATAAATGATTACTCCATTTGCCTCAGATGCTGTTCTGCCCTTGTCACAGGAAATAGAAGAATTTTTAATGAGCATTTTATTGCAAGGTATCCAGATGAATCCATAGTGGAATATGGCAGAATGTTTCTACTTGCTCCATTTGACTTATCACATGTAGAAAAAGCTCTTATAGAAAATCTTGACAATTTTACTCAATGCTCAAGCCTCTAGCCAAAATAAGTAGCTATGTAGTTTTTTTTTATTATATAGTTACTATTATAGAAAGAAGATGGGAATCTTCAGAGAATTCATTCATGGATATATATTTTTTACCCCTTCCCCAAACTTTATAAATCAGCTGAGGATAGGGCCAGCATTAAGGTGCTTGTCCAACATGCACAAAGCCCTGGTTCCACCCCCAGGACTACATTAAAAATTAAAGAAACAGAAGAAATGACAAGCTATCGTGGTGGTTCCTCACTGGTTTGAATGTAGAATGTTCTCCTTTGCCTCATGTGTTTGTGATTAAGCTTCATACTTAGTGGCCAGCTGGTGGAGCCTTGCTGGAGGAGCTGTGTCACAGGGGATCTTTTAGTTTAGCCCAGTTGGCCAGTGCTCATCATCCCATTCTTGCTGCATCCTTCCTGATGATGTGACGAGATGTGGTACTCTGCCATGGTCAGGTGTCTTGTCCCAGCAATGAGCACACTCATGGAATTTTAGAATGAAAATGAAAAAAAAAAAACTCGAATGTCAGGTTTGTCAGGAGCCTTATATCTGTTTTGTTCCATCACCCACTTCTTAAATTTCTTGAACCTAGGATTGAATATCTCTGTGGATGAAAATGTCATGACCATCTGAGATAGCTTATTCCAACTTTGGCTAAGATATTAGAAAATTTTCACTTATATGAAGGCAAAAATGTGTCCTTACACTTTTCCACACTGGCTTTGAGTTTCCTGATTAGAAGTTGATAACATCCATGAATACTGGAGTGCTTAAAACATGGCAACCACCACTATAAGCACACCACAGAGACTAATTTAGTTCCTCCTCAAAATTATCCTTTTGTATAGGTTAAACATTGATGTTAACATTATCAATCTATAGATATAGAAAACTGAGGCACAGAGGTGGGCAGTAACTTTCCCAAAACCCTTGCTTTAAAGTAATGGGTCCATGGGCTGGAGAGATGGCCCAACAATTAAGGTACTTACTTGCAAAGCCTAATGACTTGGGTTAAGTTCCCCAGAACCCATGTAAATCCAGATGCACAAAGTGGTGCATGCATCTGCAGTTCATTTGCAGTGGCACAAGACCTATTCTCTCTGTCTCTGCTTGCAAATAAATAAATAAAATATTTTAAAAATAATGATCCAAGGAGTTAGAGTGAAGGATATTGGCCACAAAGCTTAACTTCCTCTCTCCTTTGTGGACATACTAGAAATTGAACCCAGGGCCCTGAACAAGGTAGACAAGTCTCTACTACTGATCTCTTGTCATAGTCTTATTACTTTTTATTTTAAGACAAGGTTTCATGAAGTTTTTCAGGCTAGCCTTGAATTCACTCTATAGCCCAGCCAGTACTTTAACAAGTGACCCTCCTGTTTTACCTCCTAGTATCTGGGATTACAGGCCTGTGCCATCAGGACTAGATTCAGACACAACTTTTGTTCCTTCATAGCCTAAAGACTTGAAAAATATTTGAGCATTTGAGAAATGTCATAGAGAGCTGGGGACATGGCTCAGTAGTCAAAGGCACTTGCTTGCAAAGCCTGCTGGCCCAGGTTCAAATCCCCAGTACCCATGTAAAGCCAGATGCACAAATTGGCATTCATCTGCAGCATCAAGAGGCCCTTGTACACCCATATTCTCTCTCAAATAAATAAATAATTTTTATTTAAAAAAAGAAAAGTGTCTCAGCAGACAATGAATGATGAACAAGGGACCTATAACCACAGTCATTGAATCAACACAGGATAGGCCATAGAGACAGGAACCAAAGATTTTCGACACAAGGACCTCTAAGCTCGCAACATTAAAGCAGCCTTATTACTCACCCACCACGACTCAGGGAACTGAGCGGAAGAGGGGGCGGAAAGATTGTGAGAGCCGTGGTGGGGGAGACTGTCCGGAGGCATGGCACCCATCAGTAACAACACACTTGGGCCAGGAAGACCGGGATGAG
>PVHP010043867.1:0-14342 GCA_004024765.1 Zapus hudsonius
TTTGGGTTGGTCCTTACCTTCTACCTCATTTGAGGCAGGTCTCTCTTTGTTCACTTCTGTGTTCAAGAATTCTGGGAAATTCTCCTGTCTCCTACTTCACTTCTTACTATAGGTACACTGAGATTGCACAGCTTCCAGTTTTTATATGGGGGTCTGAAAAATCTGAACTCAGGTACTCAAGATTGCACTTTTTAGGAAGTGTTTGATCCACTCAGTCCTCTCCCCAGCCAACCCTGATCATTTTCTTTACAATGTGCCATGTACTGAACTGAGTACTTCCCACATTCTATTCTCACATGTACACTATGAGATAGTACTATAATTATTGCCATTCCACAGATGAGCAAAAGGAACTTAAGTTCTTTAGTATTTTCTCCCCATAGGCAGCCAGACAAGGGAAGCCAAGTAATTAGATTGTTACTAATATAAACATGGGATTGGAACCAGTAAACTAGACTGAATTATAAGTTTGCAGTGGGCTGTTACTGATGTGGCTCCCCATAGGAATAGATTTTCTACTGAAATCAGGATAGATATAGCTCCTATGTATTGAATGCTAGGCACCAGGCATTGTGCCAAATTCTCTGCTTATTTCATCACACTCAATTCTTTTAAATCTTGTGAGGTGTAGGTCTCATTTTTAGCCTTATTTTATGGATTAAAATTCCTCCTGTCTCCTGCCCCAGGTGACAGAGCTAGTGATTGGGTGCCAGCATGTGGATCCAAGATTGTCTTGAGTGTAAAACTGTATACTGGCTGAGCCTGGTGGTGCATGCCTGTAATCCCGGCATTCAGGAGGCTGATGCAGGAGGATTACAAGTTTTCAGGCAGCCTGGGGTACTTCTCATGAGCCTGTTTTTAAACAAGAAACAAAAACAAAACAAAACAACAACAACAAAAGCAAGGCTGTATACTCACCCCGTCCTACTTCTATCTTCTTAATTAGTGTGAACTTTCCCATGACACCAGAAAACAGTGTTTATGACTCTAGGAGTGGCCACTATTTGGGTATGACCATGATCAAATTTGCCTCTTCACCTCTCATTCTAGACCTCAGTGATTGACTAACCCCAGTCATTCTTCAGGGGTCATTCCAGCAGGTTACAGTCTGGTCCTTTAGATCCTGGATTGTGAAGCACTGGTCTTAGAAGGTGCTTGCATTTCCCTGGAGAAAGGCTGCTTGCTTTTGTATTTGAAAAGTAAGTAAGAGGTCACCACAAGATGCAAAGGAGTCTGGGGAAGACAGTCTGGAATAGTAACTAGGACTGATTGATTGATTTAAAACAGGGTCTAGTCTGGCCTTGAACACTGCACTGCATATCCTAGGCTGGCCTGCAACTCAGTATATAGCCCACACTCAACTTGAATTCATCCTGTTTTCTCTGCCTGCCAAGTGCTACCATTACAGGTGTGAGCCATCATGTGACTATTATCCTAGGGCTGGAAAAGACTTTCAAAGTGTAGTATCAGAGACAGTGGCTAGAGGCCCTGGTGCACCCTTTCTTTCTTTCTTTCTTTCTTTCTTTCTTTCTTTCTTTCTTTCTTTCTTTCTTTCTTTCTTTCTTTCTTTCTTTCTTTCTTTCTTTCTTTCTTTCTTTCTTTCTTTCTCTCTTTCTCTCTCTCTTTCTCTCTCTCTTTCTCTCTCTCTTTCTCTCTTTCTCTCTCTCTTTCTTTCTTTCTTTCTTTCGTTCTCTCTCTCTCTGTACTTGCAATTTTTTTTTAAAAAAAAGAAATCACAAAGGCAACAATAAGTACTTCTGATTACATAAAGATTAAAAAGCTTCTGTAGATGGGGGAAATGGCTCAGCAGTTGAAGACACTTGCTAGCAAAACCTGTTGACCCGGGTTCTCAATTTCCCAGTACCTATGTAAAGCTAATTGCACAAAGTTCCACATGCATATGTGATTAGTGTGCAGTGGCAAGAGACCCCAGAGTGCCCATAATTCTCACTGTCTTTCTCTGTCTCTGTCTCTCTTTCTCTCGCTCTCTTTCTCTCTCTCCAATAGGTAAAATTGTATTTTGGGCTGGAGAGATGGCTCATCAGCTAAAAGTGCTTGCTTGCAAAGCCTTATAGCCTGAGTTCAAATCTACCAGTACCCATGTAAAAGCTAGAGACATAAAATAGGGCATGCATCTGAGTTTGTAGTGGCAAGAGGCCTGTGTATACCCATTCACACACACACTCTCTCTCTGCAACAAATATTTAAATAAACATTAAAACAATAAACCTTCTATGCATCAAGAAGCTACCTGTGACAATCTGGGGAAAATATTTGCAATAAATGTCATATAGAATTTTTTAAATGTCTTTTTTTTGAGACAGTTTTATGTAACCCAGGCTGATCTTGAACTCCTGATCTTGTTTCTACTTCCTGAGTGCTGGGATTACAAGTATATGCAGTCACAGTCAGCTCTAAATGTGATTTATATATAAGTAGCTCTTGTAACTCACTAAAAAATGAACAGACCAGGTTTGAAAAATAGACAAAGTGCACAGATGGTCACATTGCAAAGAAAGAACTATGGCTGGCCAATAAATATATTCGAAAATGGTTTAACATTTCTGGTATCTGTGGCAGTCATATTTCTGAACTATGTTTAGCTGCATATTTAGCTTTAAAATATTAACCTGTTGTTCAGGTTGCAGAAAAACAACAACAACAACAGTAAAATAACCAAACTCCACAACGCACATTCTCATTAGTTTCTGGAGGTGTTATAAATTCAAGTAACATTCTTAGAGGATGTTTAGGCATATTGAGGTCAGCAGACTTAATACATGTAGTTGACTCTCTATATCCTTGGGCTCCACATTCTAAAGAGCTGACAAATCATAAGACATCTTTTTTAAATTCCATTTGTACCACAAATGTATGGATACTTTCTTCTTGTCATATAAACTATTCACATAATTACATTGTTTTTAGGCACTATGTATAATTTAGAGATGATTCAAAATATATGGGAGGATGTATATAAGTGATTTGTAAATTGTGTGGCAATATATATGAGGATTGAGCATCTGAAGGGGTCTTGAAACTAGTTCCCCATGGAAACAGAGAAACGATTGTGTTCCCTTTGAAGACCTAGTAAGTTACCTTCTGTAACTGAGCTAAGGGGATGGTAAAGGAATTGAAAGTGTGCAACAGGAGAATGTTGGCTCAGTGAATTATTGCACATGCATATAATTGAGTGAGATGAAGCCATTAGAATGAGCTGTGGATGTACATGGCTCAGCATAGTGTGCATTTGAGATTCAGTTGGCATAATGCACGGGACTGCAATGCTTGGGCGATAGATGGAGCTTGGAGCATAGATGTCCTTAGCAGAGGATCTTTTTCTGTAGGTACTGGCTACCATGAAATGATTTTAAAAGGTAGAGTGGAGTGGCATTTTAGATAGGTAGATCCTTCTTGCAGCAGTGTACCTAGTGGTGAGAAATGGGAACAAGATTATCATGGTGGTCCAGAAAGAGAATTTGAGAGCCTAAAGGTGTGGACATTGGTGAGTAGAGTTTTAAGAGAGAATACACGGCCTAGGAAGTTCATCTTCCCTAGGGGAGGTAGCAGTCCCAAGACCTGTCCCCTTCAGAATCCCAGGTAGCTGGGTGCTCCCACAGGAGTTAGAGTCACATGACCTGGGACTGAAAGACTAGAATGCAAAAGATAGTGTGCTAGGCCAAATAGCATATCTCTCACTCTCAATTTTCCTATCATTTAGCTCCCACGTGTCTCTTCACTACCTCATTGGCTAGGCCCTCTTCTAGAATGGGCTGCGGTCACTTCCCTGGGACATATTTCTCTTAGTGTTAGCACTTCCTCCTGTCAACAAAAGCCATCTTCTTTGGGTGCTCTGAAAATGGATGCTTGTTGAATCTCATGTCCTGGTTATGCAGATGTGGTTGGCAGGTTGAACAATAATGGTAGTGAACTTGAGGCTGGCTTGGGACAGGAACAGGAAGCAGGATAAAAGGTGAGTAGGGGAGGTGGGAACCTGAAATCAGAGTGGTTTAAATATAGATGCACTGGGGCAGCAGCTGGGTGATTAGGAAGGAACTTAACTTCTTTGATTCTGGGCAGAAAAAAACTTAAGAGTTATACAGGGGTCTTCCCCCTGGATGATAACATGTTAAATCTTGGTATTTTATAAAGACTAGCCAAAACCATCAATTTTGTAAGGATTCATGAATTCCATGTGCCTGCCATACCTGAGAACAAGGCAGGTTGGAGGCTGAATGAACATGTCTGGGGATATTGGACAGTCAGTTCATTTGTGTGTTTTCTATATTGTGTGTTTCCCAATGTAGAAAGTAATCTTATGAACTGTTTGGTGGCACAGGCATAAAACCACTGGAGTGATTCCCTGTGTGCCAAACATGCAGTGAAGACTCCAAAGAAGCACCAAGAAAGTCTGGTTTGTGAGTGGGAGATGGTGGGCCATCTGATTGAACTGGGTTCACATCAGGAATGCTTTTGGTAACTTTTCTCTCTCCATTTTTTTTCACATGCAAAATGGAGTTGACTAATTTAGCCCTGTGTACGAATGATCCTTGGAGATGGAACAGTGGGGGGTTCTCTATAGCATGTCTGCCGTGCTCATGCCCCTTGCTTAATGGGCAGACTGCAACATGGGTAAAAAGTGTCAAGTTGGTATTGGTATGAGTTCAGACCTAGTCTTATCTGTGTACTTCTAGGTGTCCTGGTCTTTCTACTATTTGCATATTTAGGGATCCTTTAGTTTTTCTCTGTCAGTTTAAAACACACTATCAGAATTTGGAAGTAGTTGAAAGCACCAAGAAAGAAAGCATGGACTGTCAAGCCAAGGCTGAGGGCCCTGGGGCCTCTAAGTTAAAATGTTACTTTCATGATGTTCCAGTGACGAAGAGTGACTACAGATTTTGACCTTAGCCTGACCAAGCAGGTGTTCAGTGTCAGAAATGGAATTTGATGAATGTGGAATTCTTTTTCCTATCTATTCTTACTGGATCTGGTTTAAAGATTGCTGGAAAAAAGATACAATCTATCCTGGTGATAAGGAATAGACAGGCAAGGTGAGAAAGGCCATCATGACAATTAGAATAACCAGGCCACATGTTTCCCCAGTTGTTGGAAAGTTCATATATAATCAAGACTGGATTCCCTGCCTAAAAAGGAGTTACCTTTGTGAGTAGTGAAGGATAAGAATGAGTAGTTGGAATTGGAGACTTGTTTCTTATAGTAGGTTCCTGAACATCTGCCATAGGGATTATCAGAACCAGCCAAATGGAGTTACAGGAAACTGGCCCCCAAGAATCTGCTTATCTTGTCTTAAAGGTGAGGCACAGTATTGTACGTTGAAAGTGGGGTACTCCAGAAGCTCAGCAAGGCCACTGGTGAGTCTCTTTTGGGATTCCAGATGAACTGAGGAAGTTCCCAAGGTGGTTGGGGCCCCTGTCTTCCCTTCTGTGTACTTTAGCTTCAGAGCGTAGCCTTTGGTGGGCCTGATGCTGGGTAACCATGTACAGCCTCCAACTTGGTCCTTTGCCTAAGGTAAGTAACTTTATTGCTGCATGGGGGAGGGGGTGAAGAATACCAGCTTGGTTTATTTCTCTATTTAGCTGCTCTTGAGGGGTGGGCTAGGGTGTGGGGAATAATTTAATATTTGCACAATTGAAATTCCAAGTCTACAATCCTTATTCAAGGGTAGGGTTAGATGTATTTCAGAAATCAGAATCTTTTGCATTTTAGATAACACAGTTTATAGGAAAGTATTTTACATATACTCCTTGGGAGTTCTGGGGCAGCAACCATAATGAAATACATTATATTTTGGTATGAAATATATGAAATTTTGCCATAAGTAGAATGAATAAGGTGAACCTGACATTTATTCAAGTCATACTATGTTTCCATATTATTAGCTTAAAAAACACAAATATTTAGTTTTTAGAGTTTTTCTGGATTCAGAGATTCTCAGTACAAGGATTGTAGACCTGTAATTATCCCTGGGTTTGTACTTTTAATCAAATTGATTTACAGGGAAAAGGCTCCTGGAGGATGGCTCTTTCCTTGGAGGGCATCTTTGGTGAGGTATTATAGGTGATGGACTCCTGCTGATGTTCTTTTTAAGACCCTTTCTATGTTTTCATACTTCCTTTTTTCCCCTCTTAACAGGGATTCTAGCTGCCAAGAAAGTATTTTTTCTATAGTATACACCATTATTCTCAGTGTAGTCTCAGAATTGAAGGGTGAAATGCAAAGAACATATACATGATGAAGCCACCAAGCCCATAAAGTAGATAGTGTATATGCATTAGAGTTTTCAACAACACAGGGGTACATGTTAAGGATTTCTAAACCATACCATTAAGTAAGTGTGAGTAAAGAAAGTCTGTAAAAGATGAGTTTCAGACCTTTGTCAGTACTTAGCCCCACTTTTTGACCCCGGAAGCAGCTCAGTCCAAGATCAAAGATGCAGCATATGAGGCTACCAGGAGTGACTGATCTCATCCCCTGTCAAGCATGTTGATTTTGAGGCCTGCAAGTTTAAGGAATCAGAATTCTTAATGGGAGAGCCCAGGAATTGGCCTCTTTAGCAAGTATTTCAGGAGATCTTTTGTCCTTTGGACATTTTAGAACTAGTTTATATAGGTGAAAGCCATACAGCTACAGGTCTTCAAAAGATACAGTTCACCAGAAGATGAGAAGTATTGTGGAACACTGTTCCCCAGACACGACATGGCTACTGAGTCAAGAACTCCTAGAAGCTGTGGTTTCTTGCACAAGACCTGCAAAAGATTGGGCCCTTGAACATTTTGTCATGGATGGTGGAGAGAGTCCTGAGGCTCCAACTCTCCCTGTGGAGTTACTGGAAATGAAGGGTTATTCAGGAAGACGAGACTTATTTTTTCAGTGGTGTAGCCACTGGAAAGTTCTTTGTGCTCTGGTAAATAACCCCTACCTGATGCTCATGCAAGAAATCCTAATTACACTCAGTAGGTCGCAATAAAGCATGGGCATAGGAGGGGACTAGTTGGGAAGAAGCAGGGAATCAGTGGGATCAGAGGGGCGCAAGAGAAGGCAGTAGGTGACAATATGAAAAAATATATATTACATGTATGAAATGAAAAAAAATTAAATTGGCTATAGTCCAGGCCCAGGTCACATTGCAAGAGTAGAGAATTATTTGGTCTCTTTGAAGAACGAGATTCTTTTAGTTTGGTTTCTTTTTAGTTTGGTTTCATCAGAGAATGGAACAGTAAATCCACAGAGACATGCTTAGAAACTAAGGAATAAAATCCACGTGATATTTAGAGCCTAGGGGTAGCAGTTGGATAAGGTTACTAGAAAAAAACAGGATACCCAGTTAAATCCAAATTCTACCTTTATACTGTGCATGGTCCATGCAACACTTAGAACCCACTACACTCAAACATTATTCATTGTTAATCTGGAATTCTAATTTAACTTGGTGCCCTGAATTTTCATTTGCTAAATTTAGCACCACTGGGTATTGATAAACCCACCTACCACCATGGGATACAAAACAGATGGTGTGTGTGTGTGTGTGTGTGTGTGTGTGTGTGTGTGTGTGTGTGTGTGTTCCAGAGCAGAATCTATTTTTACCTGCCTTGTGTTAAAGCTTCTTTGTTACATTGAAGTAGAAGCATTGCCCCCCTATATACACAGATACACATTTGTGTTGCATACATATGCAAACACAAAATTTGGAAAACCACCTACCTGCCTTTTAACTATAAAAGTTTTAATACACAAAACATATACATTTTACCTTTTTAATTTTTCATATTAAATTTTTGTTAGAGTTTTGGTCATTTTTGTTATTATTAAAGTAACTCTGAATGACTGTATCTGGTGTTTCACTTACTAACTGTTCTAAATTCTTTAATTGCAGATCTTCCTTCTGGCCTGTCCTCCATGTCCAGGGGCTGTTGTCGTCTTCAAGTAAGAGAAAATTGTGTTTTGTTCCATTGCTGCTGCTATTCAGGCTGTTCTGTTTGATAACAAAGGCCAATGCACTGTTGACACCATGGCTTATACTGCTTGGTGTCTGGCCTTCCCAAAGGGATGGAAGTCAGTGAGGACCCACTGAAAAGAAGTGTTGTATGTGGAGATGTGGCTATTGTCAGGCCTTGCCAATTTTTGTGGATCAGTGGCCAAGAAAGACTGCCCTACTAAAGTTGCAATTGAGGCTTTTTGGGGGCCAGGCAGCCTCTTTCCCCACATAATGACTATATCTTTGCATTGAGGGTGGGATTCTTCATATTGAAGACCATTGTTGTCTCTTAAAGTGAAAACTAAAGTTGAGGGAGTTTCAGTGGATAAAACAGAGAGCCTTGTATCTACTAGGCAAAACTTTACCATAGATTCATATTCCCAGTTCTGCCAGTCCTCACTTTTGTTAAAATAGCAAAAAAAAAAATCCATTAAAGTATACTGCCAGCAAACCATGGTTTTCTGAAGGCAAGTTCACTCAAATGAAGTTAACAACCTTCTCATAATCCTCATTTTAACCATGATTTGTTTCTCACTTACCATACCTTTTATTTGAGTTGTTAATGAGAAGTTGATTCAACTGAATTCATTTCCTATTTTTCTCCCTTCCCTGGTTCCCATTTTGGAGCTATTCCTGAGCATTAAAATGGCCTTAAGCCAGAAGGAAGAAACAGGATGTAAAAAGGTTTAGTGAATCTTGGGATAGTTGAGAGTGTTGTAAATGGCTTTCTGATTTAGTTAAATCATTAAAATATTAGGTAGGGGAAAACTGAAGAACCAGAAATGACATCCTGGAATTAGAAATTATTTTATAGCAGAGTTCTGTTTGATTTGACCATAACTGGCCTGGAATTTCTCTAAGTGTACTCTACCCCTCCCACGAATCTCCCCACCCTGACTATGCTACCACTCTTCCAGGGCCATAAAAGACCCAGGCCATGGGCCATAAAGACCCAGGCCATCCAGAGGAAGGTTAATGGCTAAAAGTTTATAAAAGGTTTAACTACAGGGATGTCAAACCCTCCTAAGATAAGACAAGAGAAAATTTATACTAGGGGTAAAGCAGCCCTAAAAGATAAAAAGAGCAAACAGACGCAAAAATAGTAAACGTGCCTTAAAAGTTGCTTACTTTATAGAGGTTATCTAGTTATTTTGACCCACATGAAATTTACAGCTGACTGCACTATCTCACCTCTGTAAAGTCCTGCCACATTCCTGCCTAATTACAATACTGTTTGATAAATTTCTTGTTGGAAATGTTCCCAGGTTTTGGGAGATAAAAGCCCCACTTTTTCTTTGTTAGTTGCTATTCTCCGGAGCCCAGCATTGGGGCGAGATAGCCACTGGCCAGTTCTGTGTGCACAAATAGAGCTTGCTTTAATTTGGCCTACATTGGAGTCTGTGGTCTTTTCTTTGCGTTCGTGGGTTCAACAAAAACTTCCCATTTGCTGCTTCAAATAGCTCTTTGAAATAGCCACTTAGTCTGTTGCCTTAGGTGAGTAACATTCTTCTGGGTGAGGGGTAATGGATTCTGACTTTGTTTATTTCTTACATGGACATTTCCTAAGGAAAATGAGTATTTAACCCCATTTCCCTTGCTTGCCTTTCAAAAATGAGTTCAATCATTCAAGTTTAATGTTTTTAAAGTAACATTTATTGGTTTTATTTCATTATAATGAAAGCAACAATTCTCATCATAAAAATACAGAGAAACATAAGGAAGAAATTGAACAACACCTGAATCCCACCCCCAAGAGATAGTTTAGTTATTGCTTTACTCTTTCTTTCTTTTTCTCCTTTTCTATTTTTCTTTTTTTTACAGTCATTATCACTGAAGTTTTTACTGTATTCATTCTAAATTAAATTTAATTAACTTATGTCATAGGCAGTCACACACCGCTGGGATGAATTTCCAAACCCAGACACAATTTTGGAGAGGAAAGTATTTATTGAAGCAACAGACCCAGGGGAAGTTAAGGAAAAAAGCTAGCTCCCTTTTACAGAAGCAAGCAGAGAGAGAAACAGCAAGCCTACCACCATCACCTCAAGCAAGCAAGCACACACTTCAAACTAGCAAAACAAGAGGAACTCCAGGCTTGAACTCAGACTGCTTTTTGCACATGTATAGCTAGAATTCCAGACCCACCCCAGAAACACCTTAGGGCTAAACCCTAGGATCTGGCCAAGGTGACATACCTCCTCCAGCCAGAACTGGCTGGAGATAATTTATAATTATAATAAACTTTTGAGGTAGGAGGAAGGAGAGGGAGGAGAGCTGCTCTGGGGCCTAGCCTGGGTCCTGATGCAGCACTCCGGGGTTTCCTCTCACCCTTGGAGCGGGAACCCAGTCGGGCGCTGGTTCTGATATGGGTTGCTTTTTCTCTCATGAATCTCTCTTTCTCATAAAGGGAGCTTTCTATTATCCTTTCTTGGGCTGCTTATTTAGATAAATAATATAAATTCTGTTAAACTCTCTGACATGGGTGGCAGGAGAATTCTGTAACGTCCCACATGATGACTGGGAAATTTCCCCATCCAACTCCCCTTTTCCTAATCTACTAAATTAGAATAAATGTGTAATTAAAATTTAATTCTGTCCTTGTGTACAATTCTTTGACATAAGAGGACAAGAACTCGGAGTAGGAGGAGGGGGAAGGGAGGATTCCAAAACTCTCTCTCTGTGTTGCTTATGAATATTAATTATCAGCAACCTGTATCAGTTCGGCTGGGATGGCGGTGGGGGGGGGAGCCTTCTCGTTCAAGGTGGTGGTGCTCGGAGAAGGCTGCATGGGCAAGAAGTCGCTGGTGCTGCGCTACTGCGAGAACAAGTTCAACGACAAGCACATCACCTCACTGCAAGCATCTTTCTTAACAAAGAAGCTAAATATTGGTGGGAAAAGAGTAAATCTTGCCATATGGGATACAGCAGGTCAAGAGGGATTCCATGCATTCGGCCCCATTTATAACAGAGATTCAAATGAAGCTCTTTTAGTTTATGACATAACAGATGAAGATTCTTTTCAGAAGGTGAAAAACTGGGTCAAAGAATTGCGGAAAATGTTGGGAAATGAAATCTGTGTATAGTTGGTAATAAAATAGACTTGGAGAAGGAGAGACATGTTCTATTCAAGAAGCAGAATCGTATGCAGAATCTGTGGGAGCAAAACATTATCAAACTTCAGCTAAACAGAACAAAGGAATTGAGGAGCTCTTTCTAGATCTTTGTAAAAGAATGATAGAAACAGCACAGGTGGATGAGAGAGCAAAAGGTAATGGCTGCAGTCAGCCCGGAGCTTCGCGGAGAGGAGTCCAGATTATTGATGATGAGCCCCAAGCCCAGGCCGGTGGAGGGTGTTGCTCCTCTGGATAATTGTTCATGTTGAAGAAATACAAACAGAACTGTCGATCATTGCCCTCAACCGAAGACTGCCATATTCCAAGTCACATTATTTTACCAATGGAGTTAGAGAATTAACAGTATTTTAAATTACGTTTATAACACTGCAGAGACCTTAAGTGCTAAACTTAGTGGGGTTTGTGACCAGAGAATTGGCATTTTCTACAGATGTTAACAAAACAATTACCAATGGCCTTTTTACATATTTTTTCTTTAATGAGAAATAATATGCATGTAGAAAAGACCTACCTAAAGGCTTCATTTATATTCTTTTAAATCAAATCTTTATTTAATAACTTATATATGTTGTTGGAATGGTATACATTTTTGCAGTCCTTTGTATTTTGTGGTAGTTTGAATTGTATCACTTCTAAAAAGCATACTGTCTTTGTTTTTGATTAGCAGAAACCTGAAGTTCTATTTTTGCAGGGTTTGCACAGGCCCCTAACTGTCTACTACTTTGATATAATCTCTATACATCCTGTATGCTGAGCTAGTAAAATATGTTGTAAATTACATATTAAATATTTTATCTTCTTTTACAAGCGCAAGGTGCAAAAATCTATACAATTTGCCTTCTTGATGACTGTAAAAGGAATTAGCAGTTGGTGACAATGCCTAAGCTTCCAGACTCATACCAATCTTCACTCACCTTCACTTTGTCTTAACTTGAAAGTGGCCTGTTTAAATTTTCGCACACACTTGACTTGAATTATTACTGTTGTACCTTTTCTTTTCTTTTTTTTGCCTCTGGAAGTCCATCTGATGATGGAATAGAAGCATTTGCCTCTTTTTCTTTTTTATGAAAAAGATGAGTTCTGCTGGTTTTGTTTTAGAAGAATGGTTACCTTAGAAGCATTTGAAGGGAGCATGCTCAGTTTCACTTTTGCAACAACTTCAGTTTTCTTTCAGGCTTTACTTAAGATGGACTTGCTGACCTGAGAAGAGAGAGGAAAGTCCCAGGTAGTAGCGACTCACCATGCTCATACATATAGCATGTTGGTAGTCATCTGTTGCAATACTTTCAGACCTTTTGTGAACAAGTTGTATTGGTCATTACTTGTCAGAAATAAACGCAAAATAAACGCAAAGAGTTCAGTTTTATCTTAGAGGTGCTACCTTCTAAGTTTCTCTGAAGGGAAGTATTTCATAATGCAGTGATAGCTAACACTGGAAAGGCTGATTATAAAATTATATTCTTGTATACTTTATAAATTATTCCCTCATTAGGTTTGTTTTCTTTAGCAATTGACAGAAATTTGTTATTTTTAATAGAACCAGGCACTGCTCTCAGAAAGAACACAGATTATGGAAATGAGCATCGATTTTTCTTATATATTTTTTCCATTTCTGTCATGCTCGGAAAACTAGTAAATATTACGTCTAAGATAAAATGAATGGTCCCTGCATTTACTTACAAGAAGTGGTAGAATGCAGCACAGCTGCGAACATGAGCATTTATGAATACAAGAGGTCACAGATACTGAGGAAGGTAGACTATATTTTTAAGTTAATCGCTTAATGCTTTTCCAAAGGGGCTAAAAATAAAATGATTTGACACCATGATGCTGTAGTGTTACAAGTGTCACTTAGTATTGAATGATCTGGGAGCCTTCACTTTGCATTCTTTAATACAATTCTTGCTAGTGTTTGAGGATGGTCTGCCTGGAGTCTTTATGGGGTGATTCTGCTCTGTTTCTGGGTCTCCTGTGCTTATGCAGGAATGTAAGGGGCCAGGTGGGAGGGTGGATCATGAGTCACAGGAAAATTTGTATTTGTCCTCCTGGCTTTTTCAGAAGGAATAAAGATTCCTGCCAGACTTACTAAAGTGAAAAATGGTTTTAAACTAGAGATGAAATTGAACTTTATAGCAGAGAGCACGTTAAACTTGATGATTGGAGAGCTGTTTTCACTTTTTGAGTAGTGGAAGTCCAGGCAGGAGCCTGTGCTCTAGAGTTGCCAGGTGATGATTGCTGAAGTCCAGGCTATCCTACGTAGATATTTTTTCAGTGTGTTTTCTGAGTTGCGGTCAGCTTTCTAGTTGCTGTGCAGAAAGAACCCAAACAAAGGTGGCTTGTGGAGGGGAGACTCCATCCTGGCAGGGAAAACGATGGCATGAGCAGAGGGCTGGACATCACCTCTGCCACAATACTGCAAACAGTGGCAGGAAGGTGTGCCAAATACTGGCAAGAGGAAGCTGGCTTAAAACCTCCATAAGCCCACCCCCAACAACACAGCTTCATCAAGGTTGTAAAACCCAAACTGCCATCAGCTGAGGATCGATCTATCAAAACACATTCATTTGTTTGTGGGGGACACCTGGACCAAACCATGACACTGAGTCTCTAACATTGCATTCTCTTTCTAACCTGTCATTGAGGCTAATTCTAAGAGAGCAGTAGGCACTAATGATACTCCTGTTGCTACTTGGAAGCTCAGCCGGCTTTTAGGAATCAGGTTAGAGGATAATGAAAAAGAGGACCAGTGAGCTTCAGTTTGTATATGCGGGAAAGATTAAGAGATAAGCCAAGCCTGGGGAAGTTTCCTGAGACTTTCTTATCTATTATTTCTCTGTGTTTCTCTCCTAATTGTGCTGTTAGGAAGAAGGCAAAAATTATGGTGTTGTGTATCAAAAGTAGTAGGTAGATAGGACTAAAATGTTTTCAATGAGTAAATATATATATGTCACATAATTTGAAATTGGTTTAAGATAGTCATTAAAATATGTTAAAAGTACAATCATTGTTTCTATAAAGAATACTTTGCAGGGAACTGAGCGGAAGAGGGTGCGGAAAGATTGTGAGAGCCGTGGTGGGGGAGACTGTCCGGAGGCATGGCACCCATCAGTAACAACACACTTGGGCCAGGAAGACCGGGATGAGTACTAAGATATACAGGATCCCTTGCCACAAGGACTAATACAGACAGCCCACGGAGGAGGATATACAAC
>PVHP010043868.1:0-14395 GCA_004024765.1 Zapus hudsonius
AGCTATCAAAGCTAAAAGGCTAAGGAAGGTGTTGCCTGCTTTGTCGGAGAGACTCTTGGACAGAGATTGTTGTAAACCCCACCTCCTCCGTGGGTAGGACAGTCAGAGCATTGGCTGTTCTTGTTCTTTCCATTTGAACATCTTCATCTTCTTCTTCAGGTTCTTCTGGGTTTGGAAAAGCATCGGAGCTTCGTGGAGAAATTCTAAAAGCAAAACAGCATGATTGAAAAGGTTCCCAAGCTGAAAACTTGTAGTAAAACATGACTTCTCTATAAATTCCTACGGATGATTTCAGTCTCTGATCCTCTACTCTGCTGTGTGCCTTTCTCCCCATCACTAGACCACCCTCCACAGTCTTTGATTTTTTTCTTAAGGTAACTCTAATGGATGGTGACACCTGTTTTTCAAAGCACAAAGCAGTGCAAAGGATTTTGAGGCAGTGGTCCTTGAGGAAAGACATCAAGCAACAGAATTGTGACCCGGATAATTCACAGTTCTGAGAGTTTTGTGAGGCTGCTGGGTCAGAGCACTGGGGATGAGGAACACATCTCAGCAAATCCAGGGCTTCTGACCACCACCTCAATGTCTGTTCAGTGGCTGGGTCCTGTTACCTCTTGGGAATACCTGAGAGTGTGGGAAGGAGCTGTGGGGATGAACTTGACTATGGGAATACTTCCTATGAGCCTTACAAGTGTCTTTACTGGGAACACTGCTGTGGGATGCTTTTTCTGTTAAGTGCTTGTCCTGATCCTGTAACTAAGTTAAATTTATACTTTAAAGTTATTTACAATCATTTACTCAGCCCACCTAAAATACTATCATTGGGTTTCCTCTGCCTTAGATGGCCTGTATGCCCCTGAACTTCAAGGAATGTTGGACATGCAGACATGACCTTAAGCCTTATTGCTTGCTTCACCTCTCCAGTGACCTGGTTGTACTCCTGGCCCAGAACAATGAAATAAAAGTCCCTTCTTTTATTTCTTTTCTTTTCTTTTAAAGCAGAGAGAGACAGAGAGGAGATGAGAGAGAGAGAGAGAGAGAGAGAGAGAGAGAGAGAGAGAGAGAGAGAGAGAGAGAGAGAGAATATGAATGGGCACACCAGGGTTTCTAGCCACTGCAAACAAACTCCAGATGCATGTGTCTGGCTTTCCATGGGTACCGGGGAATCTAACCTGGGTCATTGGGCTTTGTAGGCAAGTGCTTTAACTGCTGAGCCATCTCTCCAATCTCCAGTCCCCTCTTTTGAGCAAATATTTAAGGAATTTTTTTCTGGAGACAAAGTCCTGTATCTCTTGCTCACATATTGTTGTTTTTCTATTAAATAATACAGCAGGTGAGTGCTTGCTTCAGCAGGAGCAGGAGGCAATGGGTTCATTCTTGGTTTAAAAGACTCCAAAAGTCAGTGTCTTTATTTCAGGGCTCTGCTGCATATCAGAATCATGCTTACCCACTGCTATTCCCACAGTTGAGCCTGCTAAGTTTTACCCCTCGGGTGACCCCACATTACTGTAGTTGGTTACTTTCCAAAACCACGCTGTCTGTTGTCACTCTATTCTACCAACTGTAGACTTGAGTTTGATTCATATTTTATGGAGGAAGCCAGCTGTTCAAGACACACTGGAGACTTGATTCTCCATTAAGTAACTTGTAAAAATCTTCCCTATTTCTCTATATTCTCTGTTTTGATATACACAGCTTTGCTTTACTTTCTGAGTTCTCCAACACAAGACTTTAAATGCATTCTGGCTGTCTCCTCAAATCTTTAGGAAGAGGGCATACATCTCAAGCCCTGTCTTACAAAGCAAATATACAATGCATTTCCTTCCTAGGCTGCCTACGTGTATCTAATTGCTTATCTATATTTGACTGTTATTTTAAGAAGGTTCGACCTCTTGCATATAACTTTCCTCAAGTATGCTAGGGACATTTCCGTCTCTCCTAATTTTTCTGTGTCTTGTGTACATTAATGCTTTGACTTTCCCACAGATTAGAAGGTCAGTGTGGTAGTTTGAATAATGCCCCCAATAGAGTTTATTATAATTGTGTTTATTAAATTGTCTTCAGCCTTCTGGCTGGAGGAAGTGTCACTTTGGCCTAGCCTCCTGGGGACTGACCCTTTCTAATTTGGATGCAAAATACTAGGGATAGATAAGCAAAAGAAGAGCCAGTTCTGCATTTTTGTGAATTACAGTGTGCTTGCTGGCTGGCTTTGGAGGTGCTATTTCTCTCTCTGCTTGCTTCTGTGAAAGCGGGGCCAGCCTTTTTCCTTAACTTCCCCTGGATCTGTTCAATAAATACTTTCCTCCCCAAATCGTGCCTGGTTTGGAGATTCATCCCAGTGGCATGAGGCTGATTATGATAGTCAGTAATGAGATGTGAATTATAATAACATGGTCACTAACATGACACTTAGAAAGATCCTGGCAGTCTTTTGCAACTTAATTGAGACATGAAATGAAGGTTAAAACACAACATGAAATTCTATTTGAATGCTCTTAACCTGAACACAGGGTCCTTCCTTAGGGATTTCTTCCTGAAGTACCTTTCCAGACACCGAAGAACAAAAAGAAAAATGAAAAAGTGGAGGTAAGGCTAGGGGAAAAGAAAGATAATCAAAATTAGTATCATCATCAGAGTGATCATTTTAATATTAGCATTGATTTAATGAGTCTTATTTTCTATAAAATGACATTTGATAACACTCATATAGCTTATCTGCCCTTCATAGAAAAGCTTCCTATGAATATAAGAGTAATGAGTGACAGTTTTTGCCAACAGATATCATGGATATATGTTAGCGGTTCAGAATGAAAAGTCAGTGTGCGTGTGCTACTTCAGATGCCCCAAAATGTCCAAAATTTTTTAATTTTTTCCAGCTCAAAGAAACTCGAACCACACAAAGATCATGCCCCCTCACGTGAGAGTTGGGGAAAGAAAATGCCATCTTACTATTAGCAATGCCAGATACACTATTTGTGATTCTGAAGCTCCCAGGTACTCCTCAGAGTCATAAGAAATCTGCCAAATGAGAAGAAAGTGTGTTTAAGTGACATTTCCTCTGCTCATGGACTTTCCTCCCTTTAAGATGTATTCTCTTTAAATGGCCTGAGTATTGGATAAAAGTAACTTCTGAATATGCAGTATCTTCCTTGCTTCCAAGGTGTCTCTGTGACCTGTCAACTAGGGCTTGTCTATAAGCTGGGGTGCTATCATATGCAACCCTGGGAGTGAGCGGGACTGTTGGCTAACATGACCCACTGAAGACAAGGGGAGGTATGTCTTAAGATAAACCCTTAGCTAAAGTCACCTAACCATGACTTTCCAACATTGCATAGCCAAGGACTGACTTTACCTATATTTTTGTAATATTCAAAGCTTTCTCCAATGGTTATGCATTTAAGAATGATAAGACAGAACTGGATATACATACCTCAGAAAAAATTAACAGAGATCCAATCAGTGTGAAGGGTGGTATTAATAGAGAACAGAATAATAGTCCCAGAAAGCCATATTCATTGATTTCAGAAGCAACTATGGAGAAGATGGTGACCTGAAATCAATCCATAGCACAGTTTCATTAAAGCTTAACAATTTGGGGCTGGGAAGATGGTTCAGCAGGTTAAGCATTTGCTTACAAAGCCTATTGGCCCAGGTTCAATTTCCTAGTACTCACGGAAAGCTAGAGTCACAAAGTGGTTCGTGCATCTGGAGGTTCATTTGTAGTGACAGGAGGCCCTGTCACACCATACTCTTTGTCTCTCTCAAATAAATGCATAAATAAATAATAACAATAAAAATTTTAAAGCTTAACAGTCTCAATTACAGGCTATTTTCAGAGGGTGTTCTGGCTTAAATTCAGATTTTGATCAACGTGTTCTTTGTTCCACAATTCTTTTTTCATTTCAACATAGGACCTGAATATCTTTTTAGGTCCAGGCACGATGGTATTCATTTTTATTGCTGAATATTTCCTTGAATGCGAGAGTTCATAATTTTGTTCTCAAAAATGTGTTGTTTTCAATTTGTCTTACTCTGTTAGTTATGCCCACTTCAATTTTTCTAGGTATTGACACTCTTTGTCATTAAAGTGACATTCTGAAAAGTGTGATGGTGCAGTGTAGTTCTGGCTTTTGTTGTGTGTCTATTTTTCTTTATGTATTTATTGATTTTTTTCTGATTTGTGGGATGATTTCAATTCTTTATTACATATGCAATTAAATTTTCAGAAGAATTTTCCTGGTGTTTATTTGATTTATGTAGCTCACTGAACCTCTCATACTCTGCTTATAATGCAAATGCTTTCAAAAACCCAGTTGACAAGTTGATATACACGAAAGTAGAGCATATAAATAATAATTTCTAGTTATTCCACCATTAGGTTTATATTTATCTCATATATATATATATATATATATATATATATATATATGACAGCATGTTATTGGCAGTGTTATTCATAGCAGCCCAAAACAATTGTACAACAGGAATGAATAAATAAGCCATGGTATATTCATCAATACTATAGCATAGCAATTGAAAGAAATTAATTCCTATGTTAGCTGTCAGGTATACCATGATTGACTCTAAAAAAATTGCTGATTGTGAGAAGATATTAAAGTATGCATCCTACATGGGTTTATTTTATTAAATTCAGAAATGCGCTGGGGAAATGGATTAATGGTTAAAGTTCAGAAACTGGTTAAATTATAAAATATGTATATATGTATACTTACTTCACTCATATACCCATGTGTGTGTGTTTGTGCGGGGCATGGAGGGTGGGTGTAAGGTTGCGAATAGGTGATGAGAAACTTCTTTTATGAAAATGCTGGGCTGGAGAGATGGCTCAGCGGATAAGGCACTTGCCTCCAGTGCCTAAGGCCCTGGGTTCAATTCCTCAGTACCCACATATGCCAGACCCACAAGGTGGTGGCCCTGGTGTGCGCTCTCTCTCTCTCTCTCTCTCTCTCTCTCTCTCTCTCTCTCTCTCTCTCTATCTTTCTGCTTGAAAAAGAATAAATAAAATATTAAAAAAAAGAAAATGCTTCCTTTATAATTCTTATTGCTCTTAAGATAGATGTACTTTCTGAATATGTTCTACCCTTTGATTCTAATCTATTTTTAGAAGATTGAATTTTAGAGAATAGTGTTTAGGCAGCAATAATAGAAATAGAGAGGCCAGTTTGCATGTCTGTGCAATATGGCAGGTGAGGCATGAAATCTTAGACTATTGACTCAGCAGTGAAGACAGGGTAATAATCTCTAGGTCATGGGATATTCCAGCAGGGATACACATTTTAGAGTCATCATTTATATATGGCATACATCCTCAAATAGTTTATATTTACATTTTATATACATCTGTGATTATCTCACAGCAATTGGAATTTTCTAGACAGAAACATTAATTCTGCTTAGTACAGTGACTCAAACAGAGGCTCCTAGATTTGTTTTAAAAAGCACTTAAAATAAAATAGACATTATGTGGACACTTACAATCAGGAAGAAGAATGACCAAATTCCACTGTTTTTTCTGCCTTTACGAAAAATGAATGAAATCACATAGGTCAAAAAAACAAGAGATGACACATAGCCAATAGTAACCAGCAGCTGAAAAGAGAGAACTTTTGGTTACAGAAGATAAGCGCTAGTTAGGAAAGTATCCAAACTTCCCCCTCAACTTTTTAAAATGACAACATAGGTGATTTAAAGTTCTTTGGTTTAAGACCAGGCCTATGTAGAAGGGACGTCATTAAGAAAGACAATAAAATCCGAGGAGGGGCTTTCGACCCTCATCTCCTATTCAGATATCATTTTGGAAATAACAATCTGCCGGCTATTTCTAAAACAAATAGCATGACTGGTGGTCAGTCATCCCCTTAAAAAGTGACTTGGGTGGAAGAGGGTGTATAATTAGGGGAATGGGCTCACAATGTGTTCTATGCTTGCTCCCTAGTGCTCAGCTCAGCCGCTGGCTCCTGCAATCTTTTTGCCCCATTTCCACAATGGTCCCCAGCCTTGGAGGCATAGAGAGATGTCTGAGGGATCCTTTAGAAAGAGAAATGGTATGAAGAACACCTTCATTTCCACACCCCTGTCCTCAGGATGAAATCCTCAGTCCCTGTCGGTTCCATGAGTCCGTGATAAAATCCATACCTGGCTCCATAACTTCTGTCCAGATCACACCCATGTGCCCAATCTCCTGTGTACTTGAACTTCTCTCCCACTCTCCCCCCACTCTCACTCCATCTTATGTATTTCTATGTTCCCTTTGTCTCTCTTCTATTTCTCCTGCAGTGTTCTTCATCTCGCTCTCTTTCTCTCTGTATTTACCTTTCTCTGTCTCTAAATCTACCTCTGGTTTTTCTATTTGTGTCTCTTTCTGTTTCCACTTACCTGAATTAGGAGGTTTTCAACTATAAATATAATCTCCTCTGCGCTAAAGATACAGTCCATTATTTGCATGAGAAGGAGGATGAAGAAGTACAGGGGCATGTCCACCAAAGCCTGTCCACACCAGTAAGCAGAAGGGTAGAGGCCCGAGATCCACAGCTGGGAAAGAACTTGCTTCTAACGGGAAAACAGAAAACTCTCTAAAGGGTCCAGAAAAGTTGAGACTTGAGAAGCAATATGCAGTCACAATTCAGTTCTGCTACTACTCTTCAATAATTATTACATTGATTTGGCCAATGACCTCACCACTTGCTACGCTCATGGACATTCATTATGCTGTAGGGAATGAGGATGTGACTCTAGAGCCTTAAAGCCACAGGACCTGGGCTCAATTCCCCAGCCTTATAAGCCAGATGCAAAAGGTGGCACAGGCATCTGACATTGCATTTATAGTGGGAAGAGGGCATGCACGTACACACGTGTGTGAGCACACACCACACACACAAACACACACATGCACAAGCTCACAAATGCACACAGACACATACACTCACACATGCACACGCACACAAGTGCACACATACCCACACACACTCACACACAGTAATAATAATCATTATACTGTAAATGGAAACAGAATTACCCAACTCTTCCTAAAGGTATTCAACTAGGAGCTAAATAAACACTGTTAGATTCTGACAAGAATGAAGGTTTTTGCTCTTTTCAGATGGCGGTGAATGCCAGAGAGACCCAAGAATCATCAAAGCGACAAGAAGAGAAATCTGAGAGCTTAGCTCTGGATGAGTCTTCTTTATCACATGTACCAAGAACCAGGGAACATTGCAGAAATGTTTGTGGATTCCATATGAGCACTTCTGTCACTGCTGCCCAGAGAACCTTCTCCATGGAGGAGGCAGTTGACACCAAGGAGACTCAAAACTCATCAAAGCAGAAAATTAGAGGCTGTTGAGTGTGCAACATGGGAGGAAACTTCTAAAATGCCCTCCGATGCTCAGGGAACGTTGGGGAAAAGGAGGCAGAAAGAATGTGAGTGAAGGATAGAGAGACTGAGTATACAGGAAAAGGGTCACCATTGAAATGATTGTGTGCTGGGATTTGAGGGTCAGGAATGTAGCTGTGTAAAGAACAGGGCAGAGGGAGGCATCCCAACTGGAAAGCAAGTCTGAGGACCAGGAGGAAGAACAATCTAGGAAGAGTGGACTCCACCATCAGAGACAGTCGAAGAGCAGGCTAGCAATGGAAGGTGTAAGGCTCTGCCAGACGACATAAAGTCTAATTCCAGCTATAAGGACATTTCCAGAAGATGCTGTGTGAACTTCTGAATGCTCATTCTGGCTGCGTGTAGCCCTTGTGATGATCCAGGCAAGAAGTTGGGATTATATAGATTAGGATTGAAAACAGTGACGGAGAGAAATTGATGAATTGGTTACATCTGAAGGAGAGTTATCATCAAGGGCTGAGGGGCTGGATAAGGAAGATAAAAGAAAAACCTAAGCAATGATAACTCCAAATTTTCATATTAGGGCAAAGGTAGAGAAGGGTAACACTTAGTGAGATGGAAAATGCAGAAGATTAGCAGATCTGGGCAGGAAAATAAATTTTAATTGTTGCCCATAGTTGATATGATTAATGCATCATCCGCATGGAGATATTCAAGTAGGTTGTGGTGTACATGGAAGCCGATAGATCAGGAAATAAGTGTAAGGGACTCAAGATGAAACCCTCCCTACATGTGTGTACATCTTGCATTAACTAAAACGGCAACAGAAAGTCACCATTCTTGTCAGGCATGTCTCTAAGGGATACAGGTTTTACTTCACCACATCCTCATGGGAAGCTGTTTCAGGAGATGTCAGTGCTATGCAATTCACCAGTGATAGGCTGAGGCAAGAATGTGATTAAGCAACACAACAGTGGAAGACTCAGGATCTGAACCCAGGGAGATTCAACTCAGAATATGAAAATCGTCTACACAAGAGTCACAAGAACAGTAGAAAGAAGATAGTGAGAGATATAAAGGATTTTGTGTTTCGTATGGGAGATAAGAATGGCTTCAGAGCAGAACAAATGGAAATGACTTCAAGCCTATCAGTCATGCTTCCTGAACACTCACAGGGTCAGCATCACCAAGCAAGCGTTGGGTGACAATGTCAAAGGCATGAAGAGAGGGGGGAAAGGGTCTTTCACTGATGCTGAAAGTACCGTGGAGAGGCAGAAAGACTTCTTGGAATTATACACAAGTGTCACAGAGACGAAACATGAGATGACAATATTTTTCCAACAACAATCAACACACTGTGGTGAGTTGGTCAGGGCTGTTTCACTGAGTAACTTTGCCACCAAATGAGGCTACGATGATGAGAGCTAGTCGTGAGGAAATAAAACTAAGAGGTACTTGTGTAAAAGCTGTCAATGGCACCCACCATGACTCAGGGATCTGAGTGGAAGAGGGGGTGGAAATATTTAAAAGCCATGGTGGGGGAGTAAAAATCTGGCGCTCTCTCATACAATCCATTACCCCCTATCCCATGGGCTGACCCAGCAAGCCCACTTAGGAGGGCCCCCAGTGGGGTGAGGATAGGGAGGAGGGAAATGGGGATACCATCATAAGACTTGTTCATATAATGTATCTAATTATTGACAATAAATATGAAAAAAATCTGTCAATGGTATGGGGAGATGGTTCAGTGGGTTAAGTGCCTGCTGTGTGCACATGAAGATTGGAGGTTGGATCCACAGCACCCATGTAAATACTCGGTAGACCAGATGGCTCACTTGTAATACCATCAACGGGGCGCCAGAGACAGGGAGGGATCCTGCCGCAAAGTTGATCAGACTAGCTGGATAGGCAAGCTGAGGGTGCAAAGTGAGTGATTCTGTCTCAGTAAATAAAGGTGAGAGTGACTGAGGAAGACACCAAGGTCAACCTTTAGCCTACACACACACACACACACACACACACACACACACACACACACACGCACATGCCAAAAAAAAAAGAGGTAGAAAGGTTGTCATTTCCTGCTAGTTGGTGTTATTTTTGTAAACAGTTCTTCCTGCTTAAGAAAAAATGCATTTTCTTCATAGTTTGACAATCTGTTATTGAAATGACCCATTATTCATGATGACAAACATAAATTAGATGCACGTCACGCATGCAAAGCTATGCTCAGAAGGTTGACAGGAGAGCATGCTAGACGTCAGAGGTCTGCAGGGCCTTCTTACTTTGTAATCTCCGATGCTGCTCATGGCGATGTAAGGTGTGAGGCCTGCGGCCACCGGTATCCACAAGAATGTGTTGCTCATGTACCCACGCTCATAAAACATATGTTCCTGGGATCAGACAGACATAGTAAGCAAGTGGCAACGGAATGTCTGATACACTCTTCACTAATTTAGTCTAATAAATACATCGGGCGAAATACTCCTAGCCCATCCCAAGGTCCTGTTTATAACCTCTTATCCACATTAACTTTCAATCCAATTTAATTTAATTTCTGTCCAATTAACTTGGCCATTTCTAACAGGTCTCTTGACTTATGATGAAGTACACTAAGCCTGATGACAAGAGCTGGCTAAGGTTCTACAATGATACAACTTGTGAGGTAGACATGAAATGTCTGCTGTTTGACTTTATGATTGCAATGTTCTCCACTTTGAGTTTTTATATATATGAAGCTAAGTGACTCACATACGACTCAGCTACTCTCCCTCTGAGATCTGACAGCACATGAGGGTAGTTTGAATGACAATGCTTAGGTAAGGATGGGCATTGAGGATTAACATCACCTGTCTAGTATGTTTGCCTATGGGTGTTATTCTTGCTCTTCCTGACTTGGAGAGTCCTTGGGGATGAACAAATCATGATTAATATCAATATCATGTTCCCTTATGAACCGATTCATTACCAACATAACATGTCTGTTAGATTATGCCAACCCACAATCAGGTCTGAAAGTCGGACAGAAAGACAGTAATACCAGCTGAGAAGCTTGGTCCGGTGAGAATTCTTGGAGTCACTGGTTGGAAGCATTGAAGGACATTCCAATATGTCTAAAGTCCTTGATTTCTTTATTTCTAGTTATTTGTATTTCCTAGTGTCCCACCAACCCTAAGACACCTGAATGAACTCATGTTTTATCATCATTGCCCAAGGGGGTATAGAAAAAAAAACCCAAAATTATTTTAGAATAGGTTCACTAAAAGTGTTGTGATGTTATTTCCTGCATTATGACAAAGACCTTCTTGGAAACTTCTGGTGGCTCTATTACAAGTGAGATCATAGCCTACTTACTTCAAAATATGTGCTTCTGAAGGTCTGGATGTGTTCTGTGGAATTGAAGATTCCAAGCAGCCCATTGCTAATGACATCCATGAGGACAGGAAAGCAGTTTAGCCTTTTGGTGTTACAAACTATGGAAAATCTGGGATCCTAAAACAGAACAAGTATTTCTAAATCCTCAGGAGGCAAATGCAATATGTAATGTCTGAATATGTTAGAACATCACTTTATAAAAAAGCAATTGATATCACCACAGCCTGTATTATTTGATTAACTCCCAGAATTCTTAAAGGAAGCCAGAGTTTTGGTTTCTACCCCCTCCATAGTTCTGCCATATGGGATTGGTGCCTAGAATCTCACAGAATAAAATAACTCATGTGATTTTTACCATCATCACAAAAGTCCATAATGCAAATTTGCTTGAATGTGGCCACAGACATATTGTCCAAAGGATGTATGTATACTTGGAAATCAAGAGGCATGCAGACAATGGAAATGGAAGCATAGCTTTCCCCAAATACTGAACTTATATCTAAAATCTCTTTGAAAGTTACATGTAACATAATGTTCTCACACATATGCACACATCTAACATGATTATTTCTCCTTCTGAGAAATAATCAGAAGTAAATTAATTATATTATTAATTATAATTAAATATATTAATTATAATAAATTAATATATTAATTATATAAATATATATTGCCCAAGATACAGAAAAGCATTGAAATTTGAACTTTAAAAATGGTTATTTATTCATTTATTTGAGAGAGAGAAAGAGAGAGAAAGAGAAACAAAGAAAGAATGGGCAAGCCAGGGCCTCCTGCAGTTGTAAAAAACTCCAGATGCACGCACCACTTTGTGCATCTGGATTTATGTGGGTACTGGGGACTCAAACCCAGGCCATTGGACTTTGCAAGCAAGCACCTTTAAATGCTGAGCCATCTCTCCAGACCAAAATTGAACTTTTGAAAAAATATTTTTATGTATTAGTCCTCTTGCTACAGCAAACAAACTCTAGATACATGTGCCACTTAGTGCATCTGACTTTATATGGGTACTGAGGAATTGAACCTGGGCTGTCCAGCTTTGCATGTGAACACTTTTAACCACTGAGACATCTCTCCAGCCCTGAAATTGAGCTTGTGTAAACAGAAATAAAGCCAGGTAAAGCCAGATGCACAGAGGTATGTGTGTGGCTGGAGGCCCTGGCAGGCCTGTTCCCATTATCTATCTTTCTTCTATCTCTCTTTCCTTCAAATTAATTAATTAATTAATTTTAAAACTTTAAAAATATGTTTATATATTTACAAGCAGAGAGGGAAAGAAGAGACAGGCAAAGAGAATGGGAGCGCCAGGGCCTCCAGCCACTGTAAACGGACTCCAGTTCGCTTTGTGCATCTGGATTTACATGGGTAATTTACTTGGGAATTGAACTGTTAGGCTCTGCAGGCAGGCACCTTAACTGCTGAGCCATCTTTCCAGCTCCCAAAACTTTTTTTAAAAAAGTACTTTAAAAAATATATATTGTTGGAGGATCGCAGTGAGTTCAAGGCCACCCTGAGACTACATAGTGAATTCCAGGTCAGCCTGGACTACAGCAAGACCCTACCTAGAAACCCCCCCCCAATATATATATATATATTTTCTTGGGCTGGATAGATGGCTAAGCGGTTTAGGCACCTGCCTCTGGTGAAGCCAGATGCACAAAGTGGCACATGTATCTGGAGTTTGTTTGCAGTGGCTGGAGGACCTGGTGTACCTATTTCCTCTGTCTGTAGCTCTTCTCTCTGCCTCTCCCAGGTTATAAATAAATACAAACATTTTTTAAAAGAAAGAAATTATCCTTAATCAAACTATTCTTCCAAAGGCCTTAATGGAGTTGGTCTCCAATATGCTCAGAAACAATATATGTTTTTAAAAATATTTTATTTATTCATTTTCAAGCAGAGAAAGAGAGAGAGAGAGAGAAGGCCACCACCTTCTGGATCTAACATATGTGGGTACTGGGAAATTGAACCTGGGCTGTCCAGCTTTGCAGGCAAGCACCTTAACCACTGAGCAAGCTCTCCAACCTAATTTCTTTTTGTTTTAAAATAAATATTTATCTCCCTTATTTAGCTGTGGCTGACCTTGAACTTATGAAACTCCAAGCTCAGAGGTAAGTTCTTAGTAAATTACTGGCTTGGATATTATTCCAGAAAGATCAGCTTTGACAAAATAAGCTTTATGACCTCTAATGAGGTGATTTATTCCTTTCATTTTATTTTCTCACTATCACAATCTCTAATCCAAACTCCTGCAGGGTCAAAGAGTGATCCATGAGTGAGGCAGTTTAGAAGTTCTAAACTGGCGGAGGAGGGCTGGAGAGATGGCTCAGCGGTTAAGGCACTTGCCTCAAGTGCCTAAGGCCCCTGGTTCAATTCCCCAGGACCCACATAAGCCAGACCCACAAGGTGTTGTGCTCTCTCTCTCTCTCTCTCTCTCTCTCTGCTTGAAAAATGAATAAATAAAAATATTTAAAATGGCGGAGGAAAGGCCAAGTCTAAATGAAGCACTTGTTCTCACTTCCACCTGAGATCAAGGTTTCAGCTGATTGCTGGGCTGGAGTCTAACTGACAAGATGTAAAGAATTCATGGTGATGTCGATAATTCATCTCTAGTCGAATGCGGCAGTCAGAGTCCAACACACCTGTGCATCACCTGACACGATGACAGCACCGTTGTACAGTGTCTCATCAGTGCCATTTCGAGTTCCCAAGGCATCCACTTCCAGAGCTATGTTCTGTTCTCCCAGCGAGCGGATAAAGTCATTGATGCTGGACCCTACCATGGGGGGAAAGACCAAGGGAAGCAAGATGAAAGAAAAACTGAAACAAAATGAAACAGAAGAGATCAATTGATATGAAAAACTGAAATAACCAAAAATTAAATGACAGTATTTATTATCATAATATGGACTATAGAATATGATAAAAGTCTACAGATTTGTTTAAAAAGGTGTGCCTGGAGAGATGGCTCAGTGGTTAAGTGCATTTCCTGCTCACACATGAGGGCCCAAGTGAAAAATCTATCTCCAGACTCCATGAGAACGTCTGGGAATGGCCTATGCCTAAAACCCCAGTCCTGTGGGGCAGAGAAGCTTTGGGCTCATGAACTGTAGGTCTGAAATCAATGAGACTCATAAGCAGGGGTAAACAGGCAAGTGAATAACAGAGGGGGAGACTGGTCCACAGGTAAGCACAGGATACAGCATCACCACCTGCATATGAATGCACACACATACACACACACCACACATGCACACATCACACAAACCAACACACACAAAACACACAAACAAACCACACACACACACACAGAGACACCGCACACACATACACACACACCACCCACACACACACACACACATCACACAAATGTCCCCACACACAACACACAGACAAACCACACACCCACACACACAGAGACACTGCACACACATTGTCATGGTTTGATCCAGGTGTCCCCCACAAACAATTGAATGTGTTCTGATAGATCGATCCTCAGCTGATGGCAGTTTGGGTTTTACAACCTCGATGAAGCTGTGTTGTTGGGGGTGGGCTTATGGGGTTATAAGCCAGCTTCCCCTTGCCAGTATTTGGCACACCTTCCTGCCGCTGTTTGCAGTGCTGTGGCAGAGGTGATGTCCAGCCCTC
>PVHP010043869.1:0-14379 GCA_004024765.1 Zapus hudsonius
GTCCCAAAGAATAATGTGGAGAATGCCTGAGGAAGATCCCCAGTGTTGTTGTTACCTTCTCATTGCTCAGACGAAACACCAGAACTAAAGCAACTTGGAGGAAATGATCTATTTTGGTTTATAGACTCAAGAGGAAGCTCCATGATGGCAGGGAAAAACATGGCATCACCTCCTGGCCAACATCAGTTGTCCAACAACAAAAGGAAAGGGTGCCAAACACTGGCAAGAGGAAGCTGGCTATAACATCCATAAGCCCACCCTCCAGCAAGGCTCCAATTCCCAAATTTCCATCAGCTGGGAACCAGCATTCAAAACACAGATTATAAATGACACCTATTTCAAACTCCCACATTCCATCCACAGACCCCATAAACTCACAACTATCCATGATGTAACATATAATTCATTCAATCCAACCTGAAAAATCCCTGTATTATTTTATCAATTCCAACACTATTCAACCATCCCCATAGTTTAGGTTCTCTTAACTGTTAGCTATAATACCAGAAGAACATAAAGGCACAGAGTGAACATTCACACTACAAATGATGGTGTTGCGCAGGAAAACTGAACCAATGCAAGATTTAAAACAAACAAGGAAAATATCAAATCCTTTAGCTCTAAATCTGACATCACTAACCAGTGGCGAAGTCTTTGGAGTTCTAATTCTACCCCTCCGCTGGGTTGCTCACAGCCCAGGGAAAACTCCAATCCAAGACGGTAGCTCTTTCTGGCAGTCATCCCACAGTCCTGGTATATTCAAAAGATACCTGCGTCTATACTGAAAACCACAGTTCATATTTACCGTGTCTCCACTGAGCCTCCATGCTGGGCATCCAAAAAGCCTGCTTCACATTGCCCAGTGGCCATTTCCAAATGACAGAACCACACTACAAATCCAATGACCCTCCCTTTCTTACATTTATTACACTCCCATAATACCAGGTGGGCTACCAACTTGTTAATCCAGGGAGGAAATAAAGCCAACTCTGAAGAACAGGACACTCCTTTAGCATTGAGGTCCACCGCTTTCAAAAGAGTCTACATTCTTCCTGCTGTTCCAATGCAGCTCAGCTGGCCCAATCACATTGGTGGTGATCTCTGAAACAATCACAGCTGAATGGGTACTGTCTCCAGCATGAAAGAATTTCATTCTGTGCCATCTCCGCCTGCTCACACCAGTCCATTTCTATGCAATGCAACCCTGCAGAAGTTCTCAGGACACTGGAAGAGAATAGCTAGCCTCTCATACAAGCTGCCTCTAGCCCAGTCCCCACAAAGTTCTTTTTTTTTTTTTTTTTTTTTTTTTTGGCCTCATAAACCAAGCCTCATAGCTCTTTCTGCATTTAGGTCTCTCAATTCTGACCATAATAGTCCATTAAACTCTGATAAAAGCACTGCATGGCATCTCTTCAGAGGGCCAAGGTTTCAAATCCTTCCACATTCCTCCTGCAAATCAGTTCCAAAAGACCAAAAGTCAGTCAGGTTTCTAACAGCAACAATCGTACGTCACTGGGCAATAATTTTCTACTATAGTTACTTTCTTGTTGCTGGGACAAAACACCTGACCAAAAGTAGCTTGTGAGAGAAAGGGGCTTATTTGGGCTTACAGACTCAAGGGAAAGCTCCAGGATGGCAGGAGAAAACATGGCATGAGAAGAGGCTGGACATCACCTCCTGGCCAACATCAGGTGGACAATAAACATCAGCAGAAGAGTGAGCTGAACACTGGCAAGCTAAGACACCCCTAAGCTCACTCCAATGATACACCTCCTCGAGCAAGGCTCTAATTCTTAAATTTTCACCAGCTGGGGAACCTAGCATTCAGAAAACATGAATTTATGGGGAACACCTAATTCAGACATCAACCTCTGTTCTCTACACACGTGTCCACACATGCACATACATATGTGTGCTCATACATGAACACACATACATGTATACACACATGTGCAAAAAAGTCAATAAAATCAACAGGCTTCCTGACTGCATGGTGTGGGGCACCCAGCATAAGCGGCTCCTGGGCAGCTGATGGCATCCAGACAGGTCGAGGCCCTGGAGCCTCAGCTGGACAAGAGAGAACATGGAAGTAGGTGGTGTGGCCTGATCAGCGCTCTTATTTCTGTGGATTCACCTGGTAGCCCCTGTCAGTCTCCAGGGCAGCCAGCAGCTTCCCCCCACCCCCAAACACACACACTCTTTTTTCCAAAGTTCAGAAAGATAGCGAGGGTGACCTTGGAGAACCTGCCGTGAACTTGGGTCAGCACATTGCCAGAACTCTCATCTTCTGGGGTTGCTACCTGAGGAGACAGAATTTAAGGATCTAAAAAGCCACAATAGCCCACCCTGACCACTTGACCTTGGGACCCAAGCCCAGCATGACCTATGTGCTGGGCTTGACTTTCCTTAAGGTTCATGCTCATTGCAGCACCCCGGCTTTGTCTTCTCACTGAACTCACAGATCCCCAACTCTGGAATCTACCTAGTTTCAGAAGCAACAAGTCCTCGGTGTAAGAGTTCGATGTCACCTGTCTTTCCCAGGCGCCAGTGAGTCCAAGAAAATTCACTGGCTACGAGTGAGAAATTTCAAGTAGATGGAATCATAAAAACAATCTGGAAAGAAAATTCCACAAAAAAACAGCTACAAAACCATCTTTGTGGCTCATGAAAATGACCAGTGCTCCACGTCCTGTGGGCTTTCACTGTTGACTAATCTGGTGTCTCAGCCAGATGGTCCCACTGGTCAACTTGCTTTCTCCCAATGGCTCTGAGGCAAAATGCTTTCAGCTGTGTCACTTCTACTCCATCCTCTGCCAGGCCTCTGCCAGGTCACAGTTGCACACAGAATACTGCCTCCCCCACCACACCAAATCTCCCTGTGGGTCTCCACGCTGTGGTGTAGCACTGTGAAGACATGACCCAGTCATTGGGAAAGCCCCACCTTCTCCTTGTGAATCTATGGGCCATTATTAAGAAATAAAAGGCATCTGCTCACTTCTGCTCAGAGGAGTGTGTGCACACACCTGGAATAGCTCCACTGGGATCTGTCCCACCTCAAAGTGGGGAAAGGATGTGGTGTGACAGGACCTGACTATATAGTCCCTACACTCAGAAGGCTGAGGCAGGAAGATGAGGAGTTGGAGGCCTAGCCCCCCACCATGCCCCAACCCTCCAGCCCCCTAACAAAAGCTCTTTTTAATCCGGGTGTGATGGTGCACACCTTTATTCCCAGCACTCAGGAGGCAGAGGCAGGAGGATCACCGTGAGTTTGAGGCCAGCCTGAGACTCCATAGTGAATTCCAGGTCAGCCTGGGCTAGAGGGAGACCCTACCTCTAAAAACAAAACAAAACAAAATAAAAAAGCCCTGTTGACATTTCCACCAAGCTCCCCCAGCCTAATACCCTCCCTACCCCCCATGCAAAGCATTTTCTCTCTTGGGATGTGGCTCGACTCTCTTCTCTCCAGCTCTGCAACTCTGCTGAGAATGGCCATCAAGCTATCACCACCTGCAAGACACAGTGCTGGGCATCCACACGTCCAGGGCCCCTGCTGTAGCCTTCATGCTACAGAGCCTTTTCTAACATGGGGAAAGCAGGTTCCAGAACCAAGGCAGAAACCACATGAAGAACGAGCCTGTGTCCACCAGCATCTGACTCAGTTGTCCTCCTTCAGCTCTGTCTGGCGAGTTTTGTTTGGGTTTGGAATTGAAAGCTAGGAAGATGGAGGGAGAAGCAGGCATTGGAATCGCTCAGCAGTAGAATTTTAGACTCATGGTTGACCTCCAATAGTGCATCCTACTGATACGCACACATCATCCTAAGGCACTTCTGCGGGAAGGCCTGTAAAGACAGACTCTCACTCCGCCAGGTTGACACCTCCTACGCTCCCCCTTGCCTTTTCCTATTCCCTTTCTCACGCTAGAAATCTTGGTTTCTAGTGCAATGTTTCATCCTCCCTTTAACTGACACTTTTTATTTCTTAATGAACTGCAGGTTCTTTCTCCTGCTAGTTTTAATTCTTACATGTAAGTGACGTTACTGAGGACTGTGCTGATTGTTACCTAAAAATCATGGTAGTTTGTTAGAGGGCAGGGGAGCTGGGCTTGGGCTTGGTAGTGCATGCCTTTAATCCCAGCATTTGGGAGGCAGAGGTAGGAGGATTGCTGTGAGTTCAAGGCCAGCCTGGGACTACAGAGTGAGTTCCAAGTTAGCCTGGGTGAGAGTGAGACCCAACCTAAAAAAAAAAAAAAACAAAACAAAAAGAAGCTGTGTGTGAAGACCACTGGTAGGCATGAAGTAAGAGAGGTTGATGAGCCAAGCGTGGAAAAGTCAAGGGCAGCTGGGCATGGTGGCGCATACCTTGAATCTCAGCACTCAGGAGGCAGAGGCAGGAGGATGACCACAAGTTCAAGGCCAGGCTAGGCTACATAGCAAGTTCCAGGTTAGCCTGGCTACAGGGTAAGACCTGGACTTAGAAGGCTGAAAGAAGGGAGGTAGGGAGAGAGGAAAAGCTGAGACAGCTGGAAGTATCTGGGACTTAGGTGACTCTCCCCACCCTCCCTCTGTCACCCTGGCCTCACCTCTGCCTCCCAGCCTCACTCACCTCGGCCTATGCTGGCTTTCTCCAGGATGGTCAGCAACTGCCACGTCAGCTGTCTTAAGGGTCTTCCCCCACCATCGGACACAGGGCAGTCACGGCCTAGGATGGCACACCACGTGGACTGGCTGGCAGCCAGTACAGACCAGATCCTACCGTCTCAGCCCTGAGAGTTCCTCTGACCTTTGCACATGCTGGAAGGGAAATGAGGTCGCCAGGACAGAGCTGGACAGGCCAGGTCTTTCCCATACAGTCGTGACAAGAGAAGCCAGACTCTATGAGGGAATGCTGAGTGGCTGGGGTGCACCTGCACTGGGGTTGTTTCCATCGAGGAGTTCCCTTAAGAGTTCTGTACAGAATTATGGGCAGAATAATATGCCCCCAAGATGCTCACATCTATGCTACACGGTGAGGGGGATTTAAGGTCGCTGTCATAGACTGAGTCGACATCCAATGTGATCACCAAGATCTGAAATCACAGAGAGAGTCAGAAGAGTTAGATCGAAAGAATGGGAACTGAAAAGACCCAGGCGGATGTTGCTGGCTTTGAGGATGGAGGAAGACCACACAGCAAGAAACACCAGTGGATTTCAGGAACTGGACAAGGCAAGGCATCTCTCTAGGTCATCAGAAGGTCATCTGAGTGACTCCCAGCACCTCTGTCTTAGCAGAAGCCCACTTTATAACTCCTCTATAAGCTCTGGCCCCAGAACTATGAGGTAAATAGATCTGTGTGTTAGCTCACTGAGTTTATGATCATTTGTTACAAGAGACAACTAGTATGTCATTCTACAGTGTATCCATCCTCCAAAAACCATAATTACTCCATAAGCACATATCATTTTTTTCCATTAAAAATGTACAGTGGGGGATGGGGGACATGGCTCAGGGATTAAGGAAGTTGCCTGTAAAGCCTAACGACCTGGGTTTGATTCCCCAGTACTCATGTAAAGACAGTTGCTCACAGGGAATCTAGATGGGCCGAGAGAGAGAGAGAAAGAGAGAGAGAGAGAGAGAGAGAGAGAGAGAGAGAGAGAGAGAGAGAGAGAGAATGAGAGAAAGAGAGAGAGACCTTTTCTCAAAGAAGATAAAAAGAGAGTACTGACACCCAAGTCTGTCCCCTGACCTCACTTACCATCACACCCGCTCCTCCCCACCAAACATACACATGCATACATCATCATAATAGTAAATGTATAGAAAACGCAATACAAAGAACCCAGCACACACAGTAGTGGGGGGCTTGAGTCAGATCGCCAGATCAGAGAAAGGAGGGGGGTGATGCAGTACCCTGCCACACACCTGTCCTGTGAGCAGGATCATGTGCACAGAGGATTGGCCTGGAGGGTGCTAACACTGAGGGTGTGACAGAATGGAGGAGACTCTGAGCACAGCACAGCAGTGAGGGATCCTGTGGCAGGGTGGCCGGAACTGGGGAATTCCCACTCCCCACCTGTTTTTAACCCAGTTCTGCTCAGGGCACCCCAGAGCCATTTGCTCTGGAAGCATCTGATGACTGAATGTGGGGCCTGGGCATGTCTCTGGTGTAATGTAAACCCTCAGCCAAGGAGCTGAGCTAGTCACAGGCAGCAGGAGCCTATGGGTGGAGGCCAGAGAACACAAAAGAATGGAAGCCTTTTCAAAAGGTTCCCAGGGGAGGGAGGGAGGGTGGGAGGGAGGGTGAGAGAGAGAGAGAGAGAGAGAGAGAGAGAAAGAAAGAGAGAGAGAGAGAACACATTTGGGGACCATGGAACCAGCACTGTCCACCTTACTTCTGAGACAAGGCCTCTCACTGACCTGGCAAGTGAGCCCCAGAGATCTGCCTGTCTCTGCTCCATAAGCAGGTGTCTCCACACCTGACCTTTTATGTGGGTTCTGGGGATTGAACCAGATCCTCATGCTTATAAGGCAAGCCCTTGACCGAGCCATCCCCCAGCCCTCCTGTTCTAAGACTTCCGATCAAAGCCACTGGCCTGTCTGTCCTTCCCTGCATTTTCCCACTGAATCTGCCCTGACCAATGCACTTTCGTGCCAGGCCACAAAGCAGGACTATGGGCATGCCGAAGCAGTCAACACTCTCCTTGACTTCTTATCATCACCCAATCGACCACGTAACTCCTGCGCTCTCCGAATTTCCAGGCTACCTCTCCATGTGTACGCTGGAGTTAAATATGTGATCACCTACACTTGAGCTTTGACTCTCTCTCATTTTGCTTCTACTGAGGATCACGTCCCCCTTCCCAATATTTCTGTCCCTGGGTGATTGGTCCCCAGCCAGGCAAGCCAGCCCCCAACCCGTAAGTGGTGATGTGGAGAAATAGGTGAGCTTCAGCCTAATGCTTGCCTCCTATCTTAACTCCTGAACTGTTTAAATTCTCCCGATTTCAGAACTGTCCACAAATTTCTCCTGCTGTAACAAAGACCGAAGTCATACAGATGTCTAATTTTAATGGGGCTGATGTATCAGCATTTCATAGCTCTCATGACCTATTCCAGCCCAATTATGCAGAAATAGACTAAACTGTACCGCTATAATTCACTTCAGTTAATTCCATGTTCAAAGCCTTCGTAGAGTCAGAACAGTCAATGACAAAAGGCTAAAGTCACTTCTGCACCTGGCTCCATGTGGCTTTTGCCAGGAGTCACCCCCCCATCCACTTTTCTGCTGTAAAAAGACCTCCATTTGGGAGAAGTTATACACACTCCAGGGTGAGTCCCCAGGCTTGCAATTAACAGGATTTGGGGAAATTAATTACCACTTCTTTCTTCCTTCCGTGCCAATGGGACATACGTCCCTTTCAGGGTTGTACATCTACCCCTTCACCCGTGCACAGCTGCACTGGTCCAAGCTCTGCACCCCCCATGCTTGCACAGTCCCTGTTGTGCCCCCCAGTCCCTTCGCCTGACCCCTCTCACTGTCTTCCCAAAGGATCAAGTGGATGCCTGAACTTTGCCAGGATCACTCCCTGCCCTTTGAGGTGGATGGCACTGTCTTCCGTCCATCCATCACTGCTCCCTGGATTCTATCAGAAGCTTCATGCTCCCTGGAAACCCCCTAGCAACAGAAACCTCCCTGAAATTTTTATAAGGCTTTCCAAAAACTGTTTTCTAAAGGACTTTTATTCCTTCCCAACATTCTCCCCCTAAGGAAATGATTTCTCTTTATTGCTTTTCCTGATCACAAAAGTAATACAGACTTGCTTTTAGAAAAGTCAGGCAATAAACAGATATTGAAAGGAAAAACTCCTGGTGGGCAGTGCTTCCTCCCAGCTCACCCCAGCCCAGCCCTGGGAAATTCTCCTGATAAACACCATAATAAGGAGTTGGGCGGGTGTTGCCTAAGGTTTTTTAGAATAGTGTGTTTCTTTCATGGGCAATGCTAAACAAAACTTTGTAAGGTGTCAAAAACAAAACCAACAACATCCCTTCCTTCATAAGGAAGTTCCGATCAGCTGCTGCCCTAATTCCAGGTCCTTGAGTTGTGGTCATTGGTCCTTTTTTCTAGAAGTTTTACTTAATAGACTGATGGGAACATGCAGTGTCTTGGAAGAGCTTCCCCAGGAATCTCTAAGCCTTTCCTCCCATAAGCTGCTTCTGGCCAGATATTTGTCCCAGCAACAAAAGTAACTGCCACATTTGGATATTTAACTTGGGTCATTCTCACACACGTCAGTGTGTCTAGGATAAGGAGTGACCACAATAAGCTAATATCAACGAATTCCCAGAGAGGGAACCTGCACTCTAAAATGAAGATCTCAGAAGAAAAGCCTGTCAGCCTGAGTGAGCCTTGTCTCTGTCTGAGGATGGGCACCCACCCTCCACTTAGTGCTAAAAAGTCCCCCATTCCCAGAGCGCCTCAGTTCCAGGCAAACTGGGCCAGTTGGTTATCCTCAGAGCCTAGAACCTTCTCAGTGAAAATGCCCTTGGGAGGTCAAGTTCTACTATAGTAATCTGTCACTTTAGGAGACGATTTAGGATTCAAAATGATAGCAGGCCCTGGCAAGGCAGAGCAGAGACAGAGGGCACATGACATTATCAGACAAAGCCTCACAGCACAGATTCTCACATATAAAACATACAAAAGCAGATCACCATTACTGAAGAGCTGGAAGAGTCTATAAACCCATGGCCTGGAAGGGAATAAATCAGATTTTTTTTTCTTTTCCAGCATTTTTTTTTTATTGTCCATAATCAGTTACATTATTTAGTGGGCAAACAATGAGTTGTTTTCCCCAATTCCCCAATGCTCCCCCTCCCCCATCCCCAACCAGCTGGATATCCTCTTCCATGGGTCATCTGGATCAGTCCTTGTGACAGGGGACCATGGATAGTCTAGTATTTAGCCAGGTTCTCCTGGCCCTAGTATGTTGTTACTGAGGGGTTCCATGCCTCTGGATAGTCTCCCCCACCATGGCTCTCACAATCTTTCCGCCCCCTCTTCTGCTCAGTTCCCTGAGTCGTGGTGGATGAGTATTAAGGCTGCTTTATTGTTGTGAGCTTAGGGGTCTTTGTGTCAAAAATCATTGGTTTCTGTTTCACTGGCTTATCCTGTGTTGATTGAATGGCTGTGGCTGTGGGTCCCATTGTTCATCCCATCATTCTCTGTGGAGTTCCATATGGATCCTCCACCAGATTTTTTTTATTTTATTATTTTCGAGGTAGGGTCTCACTTTAGCCCAGGCTGGCCTGGAACTCACTCTATAGTTCCAGGCTGGCCTCAAACTCACAGCGATGCTCCTACCTCAGCCTTCTGAGTGCTGGGATTAAAGGCATGTGCCACCTCGCCCAGCTAAATCAGATTTGTACCTCCAGTTCTGGTCCAGTATTCCTTTTACAGGAAGCAAGGCACACAGTCTCCTTGGGCCTCAGTGTTCTCAACTATAAAATGAGGCAGAAAGGAAAAACGAGGCAGGTCAAGTTCATCTCCTGAAGCCAACGGGTAGGTGTGAGGACACTGAGTGCTCTGTCTAGAGAACATTAATTTCAATGTGGTGTATTTTTATGAAACAAGCGTACAGGACTTTATTTACTCCACAGTCCACCCGATGCTCGGTCAGAACAGGACATCCATTCTGACAAGAAATTCAATTCCCCTGCCTGCAGCCCACATACGGTTCTAAAATTGCAGGTTTCTTCCCCAGATGAAGATAATCCACCTGACACCTCCACCATGTTTAAGGCTTTATTCACAGGACTTCTGTATTAAAGGAGAAATACCCCCTCCATGCTTACCACCAAATTTCCCAGCAGAACACAATACAGATGAACGGTGACCCCTCAAATGAACACTTCTCCATTCTCCTTACTCAGCCCAGAGCTACAGTATGGTTTTCAGTAACTAGGAGTTACTGAAGCAAACAGTCCTGAGCCTGTGAGGGGCTGCGGGCTGCTGGAAGGCATCCCTGCCCTCAGGTTCAAGGGGTGGTGAAGACCCTGTTCCAGCTGGCACATGCGCTCTCTGTCCCTGCTGTCTTTTCTGTGACAGTATGAGGGAAGTGGCTCCCAGGGTCAGTGGGGATTCATGTGACAGTCACAGGATGGCTGGTGGCTCCTTGTCCTCTGAGGGCAGGGTCCAAGAAGTTGGGTGTCCTCCCTTCTTTCTGTGTGCTGAAATTATGCAGATTCTCACAATGGACTTTGAAACACACCAGGGAACTCTAAGAAAGCTGATTTGACCTTGGCCCCTCACTGGGTGGCCACCACCTTCTTCACACTCCCCTCCATACACGCATGGTCAGACTGCAGTCAGATTTGGTTTGACTACAAATTGAATTTATTTGCCTTTACAGATTTAGGCCGTACCCAGAAGGTTCCAAGTGAAGATCACGTCGCTCTGTGGCTCTGTGTGACACTGGGGGCACTGCAAGGGGCTGAAATAGCTCTGCAGCTCTCCTTCCAGAGGTCACCCTTGGGGGTGCCAAGCCTCTAGGAAGCTGCTCTGAGCAGAGGCAACAAGAACGGGGTGGTTTGTGGGGTAGGTTCCACTGGGGATCCAGAGGGGGAGTCTCATATGAGGCCCGAGGTCAAAAGAGCCCCTTTCCCAGACCTATGCCTCTCTGGTCAGGCTCCCAGCCAGGAGGGAGTTCCTGTGGAGGTCTCGTTTACCCAGTCCTTAGAGGAATAGAATGTCCTGTTGGCATGAAGTCAAAGTGTGGGGACAGCTGTGGGTGCTGACCTCCTTGAACTTAGCGTGGGGGAAATTTCTCTTTGGTTTGAGAATGCTGCCCAGGGCCAGGAGCTGAGCCATCATTTCAGAATAAAAGCTTTAGTGTCTTAGGGTTCCAGAATTTCCCCAACTCACTTCTGCTTATGCTAATCTTTTTTTTTTTTTTTGAGGTAGGGTCTCCCTCTAGCCCAGGCTGTGAACTAGTATTCTCTATGTAGTCTCAGGCAGGCTTTGAACTCACAGTGATCCTCTTACCTCTGTCTCCTTAGTGCTGGGATTAAAGGCGTGCACCAGGATACCCAGCCTGCTTATGCTAATCTTGTAAAGGAAGAGAAACAGAAAAGCAACAACCTGATTGAGAAGTGGGCCAAAGATCTGAACAGACAGTTCTCCAAAGAAGATTCCCAATGGCCATCAAGCCCATGCAAAGATTTTTGACACAAGCCAAGTCTGGTGATGCACACCTTGGAGGCTGAGGCAGGGGAGTCATGAGTTTTGGGCCAGACTGGCCTATAGAACAAGATCCAGTCATTAAGAAAAAGAAAGAAAAGAAAAGGGGCGGGACTTCTCAAACCACTAGTCATTAGAGATGCAGATTGAAACTACAGTGAGGGCTGGAGTGATGCCTCCAGTGCCTAAGTGTGGGAGTTTAGGAGAGAGACCCCACACGATGCTGCCAAGCTCCTCCTTAACCCCTCCCCAGACAGAGCTTTGCCTTGCCTCCTACACGATCAAAATGGGTATTCTTGTTTCTTAAACATGTATGTACTTCTTTCTGGTGCTTTTTTTTTTTCTTGATTCCACATCCCAGTACCCTAACAGCAGTTAGGGTTATTTCTTCAGAGGGGGGATTGTGACAGTTTCAGGAAAGCTCGATAGACCCCCTCCCCTTGAGTGGGAGGTGTCTCCAGCCAGAGCCCAAACCTAGATGCAAAGGCTGATTGATCAGGTATAGACCAATCAGCTGTCTCTCTGACTTATCTGGGGGAAGTTTAGAAAAGCTTCCAGAGAACAAATGCCAGTCTCTCTTCCACATGGCATCCTAGAAGGAGGACTTCATTTTCCAGGTAAGGCCCCTCATCCCAGCCCTTAGGATTCTTTTCCACATAAACCTTTCCCTCCCATGATGGGAGCCCTCTGATACCTTTTCTTCTGCTGCTTGTTTGGCTGAGCAGCACAGATTTATTAAAATCTCTCCCATATATTCTCCCCACACTGGTGGCTGGAGAACTCTGTATTTCCCCATGTTCCCTTAAATAATAAAGTCTCCCACTATACCTTACTATCTTGTTGTCTATGATTTTAATTCTTTAACTTTATAGACAAGAATTCAGGTACTCCTTAAATTTGGGGGTGCATTGGAATTTCTGGTGGGCATTATCTAAATTCTAATCCTCAGCTCACCCTGCTACATAAGGAGCTGGGTTCAATTCCCCAGTACCCACGTAAGCCAGATGCACAAAGTGGCGCATGCATCTGGAATTCATTTGCAGTGGCTAGAGGCCCTGACATGCCCATATTCTCTTTGTATCTCTCTGCTTGCAAATAAATAAAATATTTTTTAAAAAACTACAAGAGGGTGAGAAGGGGAGAGGCAGTGAGGTATGGTGGGGAGTGATGCTCAAAGTACATTATATACTTGCATAAAAATGACCACATGTAATTCTGTATAAAAATAAGTAAGGCCTGCAGAGATGACTCAGCATTAAAAGCACTTCCTGTACAAGCATGGTGTTAGGGTTAGATTCTCAGGACCCACATAAATAGCAGGGCATGACCACACATGTCTGGAACTCCAGTCAGTTAGAGTATGAGAGACCCGAGAATCTCTGGGCTCACCATAAAATGGCAAGCTCTGGGACCAGTAAGAAACTCTGCTCAGTTAAGAACGAGTGGGAGAGCTGCGGAGTGACACTCCCAGCCTTCTGTTCTGGCCACCTCGTAAGCACACAGCACCACAGGCAAGCACACCCCACTACAGGTGAGCACACCCCACTATGGGTGAACACACCCACTACAGGTGAGCACACCCCACTACAGGTGAACACAGCCATTCCAGGTGAACACAGCCCACTATGGATGAACACACCCCATCACAGGTGAGTGCATGGAATACTACAATGGCACATACATGTGCACACCACATACACACATACACAAGCAAAAAAAAAAGAAACAAAAATAACTTACAATGAGATAGCATTTCATACTGAAGGAAAAATATAAAAAAGAAAATCACAGTGTTGGAAAGGATTGTAGAGACCAGAACACTCGCATCCCATTGTTGGGAATATAAAACTGTGCATTGATTATGAAAAACACTGTGGAGGGGGCTCCAAAACCTAAACTTGGAATTATTACATAAGGCAGCAATTCCACTTTGGAGTGGACATCCAGAAAAGGGGTCGCAAACAGCCCCTGTGCTCACAGCTGCACTGTGGCACAGGAGTTAAGAACCAGAAGAAACTCATGTGTCCATCGACAGGCGAATAAGGGGAATCCTTGGGGATTTGACATCAAGTGAAATATGCCAGTTACAAAAAGGCAATTATGAGAGCTTTCCTCTGACATGAAGATTCAGGAGCAGCCAAGTTCACGGAGATGGGAAGGGCAGCATGATTCCCGAGGGTAGGAGCCGTTACTTAGCAGATACAGGTTTTCTGTTTTCAGAAATTAAAAGAGGATGAGTGTGAGTGGACTTAACATTACAGAGCTGTGAACTACAAGAGGACCCAGACAGTGAGGTTGGAGGATTGACACGGGTTCAAGACCAGCCTGGACTACAGGGTGAGATGTTAACTTAAAAAACAAAAGCCAACTAACTCTCTGCCATGTATATTTCATCAAATTCTAAAACGTTGCAATAATAACGTGAAAAAATAATAGAGTCCAAGCACCAAATAAATGCAAAACTGATTGGTCAGGTATAGACCTGACCAATATAGATGAAGACACAGTGACCAGCACACCTACTGTGAGCAGCAATGGTTCTGGGGATGAAGGCACAGTGACCCAGCACACCTACTGTGTGCAGTGACGGTCCTGGGGATGAAGGCACAGTGACCCAGCACACCTACTGAGAGCAGCGACAGTCCTGGGGATGAAGGCACAGTGACCCAGCACACCTACTGAGAGCAGCGATGGTCCTGGGGATGAAGGTACAGTGACCCAGCACACCTACTGTGTGCAGCGATGGTCCTGGGGATGAAGGCATCCTTATACAAATACTTTGTTCTCATTTGCTCTTCTCCCCAGCCCTCCCCCTCTAGCAGGTTCCTGTTCTTCCTCCAGTCAGTCCTCCCTTCTGCTTCCTTGGTGTTTTTTATTTATTTTTTATTTTTTTTAATATAAATTTATTGTCCATAATGAGTTACATTATTTAGTGGGCAAACAATGCGTTGTTATCCTGAATTCCTCAATTCCCCCCCCCCATCCCTGATCAGTTGTATATCCTCCTTCGTGGGCTGTCTGTATTAGTCCTTGTGGCAAGGGATCCTGTATATCTTAGTACTCATCCCGGTCTTCCTGGCCCAAGTGTGTTGTTACTGATGGGTGCCATGCCTCCGGACAGTCTCCCCCACCACGGCTCTCACAATCTTTCCGCCCCCTCTTCCGC
>PVHP010043870.1:0-14340 GCA_004024765.1 Zapus hudsonius
GGGGTTCCATATGGATCCTCCATGGTATGACTGTGGTTGCTCCTCTCTTGCCAGAATCTCAGGTATTGGCCTATGGTCGGTTGGTAGGGTTATATGGGCCCCAGCTCTCTCGCTGCATCCTGAAAAATACAAGCACAATCTCCATCGGAGAGTGTGATCAGTGTAGGTTAACCAATATTCACATTTCTGGCTTACCTAGATTCTATTTTTAGTAGCCTCCCCGTCAATCGCTCCCATAGTGCAACTTGTCTTGGGAGCTCAAGAGTACCCAAGAGTATGGGATCTATTGCCTATCGCCCTGAATCCCTAGTTCCAGACAAGAGGTCCCCCTCACTAAGTGGAAAATTGGCCAAATTTGAAAGCTGTTGATTGTCTCCCCCAGGCCCAGACTCCTCCATTGCACAAGTGCTCCTTTCTTGGTTTGCTGTTCTCTCCCAGTAGGGGATGTGGTCAGCCTACTCATCACTGCAGATTGTGTTTTGTGTCAGTGGTCTCTGTTTACTCCAGCTGTTGTTGATCATTTCCCCCTGGCAGCCTGTGCAGTGCCTTCTAGCACTACACTAACTGCCTTCTGGGGGCTGGATACCGTTCCAGACGTTGAAGGGTCTCTCAATGCTGGTGGATGGCATTCTGTGGTTTCCTCAGCAACAGGGTTTTGCCTCAGGCCTAGGGAGGGCACCCAAGAGCTTTGACAGAATTCTGTCTTGTTGGAATCTCATGAGTTGCTTTGGTCAACAGCTCAGTGAGGGAAGGAACCAGTGGTTGGAACCAGGGTTTGTCAGGCTGATCTAATTATTCACAGGTTTAGACTCTCTCCCCTACCACTCATTTAATATGCATCCTGATGAGAGCCTGGAGCATGGTAGCTCATGCCTTTGTTCCTAGCACACCAGTGCCCCCCAGGAGGCAGGGGGGATGGCTGACAGCCCTAAATCCTGTTTATAAGTGCTAATAGGTTTTATTCCTGCTGGCTGAGTTTCCATAGCTGTGTTCCTGCTTACTGAGCCCCCTTTGTGTAAGAGATAAGGCAATGCAACACATCCCTAGATTGTATATAACGTTGGATGCTAAAATAAAGTTTTGAGATCTGCTTGTACACTTCTCCCAGCTGCAAGTGTATATGGGGCTCCGGCTGCACACTCACCTTTTCTCGATTGAACCAGGTCTCCTGCTGGCCAGAGCGACTGATGCTCATTTAGTAGGAGGCCAGGGACCTGTGCGCTAAGCAACATCTGGAGAAGTAACCGACAAATGATAAACCCTGTCTCAAAAAAAATAACATGGGGAGTAATTAAGGAAGACATCTGATGTCATCCTCTGGCCTCTGCAAAGCTACATGTACATGTGTACATACACACACGCACGTGTGCACCTGTGTATCTTTTCTATTAATGCTTTTAAATATTCACTGTCTTATTTTTGGCAGTGGTGTAGCCGTAGTAAATTGCACATGCTCTAGAACATAATACCAGACTTATGCTAATGCAAGAGATCTTAACTAAACTCAGTGGGTCACACAAATACCCAAGACAAAAATACATCAAAGCTGAAGAAGGTCTGGTTGGGAAGAAGAAGGGATTCAGCGGAAAGAAAATGAGAGGAAGAGACAAGCAAAAGTAACGGGAGGGGTTGTCATCCAAATATGTTGTATGCATGTATAAAATTATTAGTAATATTTTTAATTTATTACCTTTGTATGAAAAAGGACACTTCCAAGCAAGCTTCCTTTCCCACCATATTACTCAAACCTGGAGGAAATGGTCACTTCCTATGTTAGTTACTTTCTCACTGCTGTGAACAAATACCTCACCAGAAGCAACTTAAGGAAAGAAAGGGTTTATTTCAGTTTGTGTTTTGAGGGGATATGATCCATTATGATGGGTAAGGCATGGAAGCTGGAGGCTTGCTTGTGACATTTTATTCAGAGTGCAGAAGCAGTGAGTAAACAAGAAGTTTTCATTTATCTATGTGGGAGGACATGAATGCAGGTTAAAACAAGAGTATCTCATTACATCTGTAAGATTTTTGCTATGGCTACCAATCAGAGCCACTAGAGATGCATGAGCCTTCATTGTTCCCTTCCAATGAGAATGTAATAGGAGGGGATACTTGGTGACTCCTTAGACCAGATTATAAGGTGCTTGCTTTGCAAGCATGAAGATGGGAATACAGTTCCTAGAACCCATATAGGGTGTGGTGGCACAAGGATATAATCCCTGTGCTTAGGGACTCAGAGATGGGAAATCCCTGGGGCTCACTGGCTATTCTTGCTGAGATGGTGAGCTCTAGGACCAACAAGAGATGCTATCCCAAAGAACAAGGAGAGAAGCAACTGAGGATGACTCCCTAATATTGGCCTCTGGAACATACATACATACACACACACACACGTGAGCCTATACACACAAACATGCATACATGCCTACACAAATATAAATGAAAAAAGTAGCACAACTTCCACCTGGCTTTCTCTTTGGATTACAAACCTGCTGAAGCCATAAGAGATCTGTGAAGCCTAAAGAACTTCAGAGATAGGGACCATATACAGAGGCCACAAAGTCACAGAGGATGCTGAGTTTTTCCAGGCTTAAGTTGTCTTGCTTGCACAGTAGGATAGAGATTTAATTGCTTGAATGTTACTACTATGTCAGACCAAGTATATAAATTCATTTAAATAACTATAGTGTATAAAAGGTACATGAACATAGCTCAGTAGAGTACTTCCTAGCATGCATGAAGCACTTGGTTCCATCACCAGCACCAGGCATGGTGGTGCATGATTGTAATCCCAATATTCAGGATGCTGAATCAGGAGATTCAGGAGTTTGAGGCTGCAGACTGTCTTTATATAGAAAAGAAGAGATAAGAAAAGAATAGAAAGGAAAAAGAAAATGACTGGGGAGATGGTCCATTGGATAATTCACTAGTCATGCAAGTGTGAGTACCTGAGTGCAGATCCCTAGATCCCATGTCAAACCTGACTAGTAGCAAGCACCTGTAATACCAGAATGCCGACAGAAAGACAGGAAGCAGACAGGGAACTATCCCAGAAACTCTTGGGTCAGAAATCCTGGCATATTGGGTGCCAAATAAGGAGAGACTCTGCCTCTAAAACAAAGTGAAAGGCAAGGAACAGCACCTAAATCAGCTGTCCTCTTTCACATGCATGCCTGTACACACATGCACAAATGCACCAAAAAAGGAAACACACAAAATAAAAGACACACAAGAGATGTACGTAAACAGAAGTGTCAGGATACATGCCCAGCTGAACAGATAGGCTTCACCAGGCTTTACAGTGCCCAAGTGGCCCACTGAACTGAAACAGCAGCTTGAGTGTGTTAGACTGTTCCAGAAGCTTGTTTGCTATCCCTTCAGATTTTTATAATTGTTTTCATTCTTTGTTTGTTTCCCATTCTCTATCAGGCACCTTCCTCTCAGCAAGTGTACTGGAATCCTGCCCAAGTCAACCTGCTCTCAGGTGCAAGTCACTGAGTGTTTACTCCAAACGAGCAATCAAAGGTCACTCTTCCAGCTGCAGCAGTTCTGCTGCCTGGCTCAGCCTTAAGCTCTGCCTGTAGGCCTACGTGTGCCTTCTTATCTAAAATCTGTAACCTGCCTATTTCCAAGGGCATGCTCCAGCAAAGATACAATGAGGTATTTGGAGAAGAAAGGGACATGTTTAAAGAGGACATAGCAAGTAGAAAATTATTGCACATCTCTAAAGTTCCTAACAATGGACCCATCAAGGTAAACCTTAGGATATAATCTTTTTTCATTCCTCTTTAGAGACAAACATTTTCTACAAAGTAAGTTGATTTATCTCAACAGGTTTCTGAATAAGCAAAGTGGACACAATACCATTAACTATGATTAAGTAAGAGTCATTGGCTATCTATGAGTCTTATGTATGAGTGATTCTTCTATTGATCCTCCATAAAGATTAAAGATGTTCTGCTCCATAGGCTGTCTCTTCTAATACTGTGTGTCTCTAGTGACTCTCAGATTATTTCTCTGAAAAATTTATCATCGAGTACTTTCAGGATGTCAGACACTATGTCAGGAATGGAAATAGTCAATTTAATCCTGAGTCCTCTGAGACAGAACTTCTCCAACTTGACAGTTGGACACAACCCAAAGAGAACTTATGAAAACTCTTTGCCCCGTTCCCAGACTCACAGATTGTCTAGGTCAGGGCAGGGCTTGATCATTTGTATTTCTTTCTTTTGCCATTTAATTTATGTTGTGATAATTTTGTACATGTATATAATGCATTTTGATTTTATTCTCCCCACCCATTACTTTCTCTTGTCCTCCTTCCATTCCTGCTGGTTCCTTTCTCTTCCCAACAAGTCTCCTACTTAGATTTTTGTGTGTGTGTGACTCACTGACTTCAAGCAGGGTTACTTATATGATTATGTGCAATTCACCACTGGCCACACTACTTAAGAAAATGGCTCGCTCTTCCCCAGCAAGCATTAACTGCCAATTCCTCAGAGAGAGACAGGGTCGCATGAGTGCCTCTGCCGTGTGTGACACATTAATGGGCCCAAGCTTAGGCAGAAAACTACAGCTACTGTGGTTTCATGACTGCAATAGCCTTGTCATATACAGAAGACAGCACGTCATAGCACTCCTCATTCTTTCAGCAGATTCTTTCACAATGTTTCCTGAGACTGCAGGGGTGATATATACAGATTTTCAGTTCAGCACAATAACTTATTCTGAGCACCCTTACTGGTTATGAGCATTTTTATTAACTCAGAGACTTGGCCAAAGTTATTGTCACATAACACATGGTATTGTGATGATGTGGAGAAATATTTGGGTTGAAAGATCATTTGAAATATGTTTCCTTCTCATAGATTAATCTATAATAGAACCTCAGTGTTCCTTCTAGGAATATTCTATCTTTATGTAAACCATGATCATTGTGAACTTGTGAAAAAGAATTAAGTTCAAAATACACTTCTCAGAGGCTAAGTGAATTTGTTACTGAAAAAGATGTTAAAATAGTCAAACATTTTCTTGTTACTTAATTCTTGGATAATTATCACCAATCCCATTCATGATTGGGTAATTGGATCTCAATGAAAAACATACGAAAACAGAGATTTGGGGACAAATTCAAAACTCTCCTCAGATATTTATTAACATATGTAAAGAAAATAGAGAGCCATCTGTGGTAGCACATGCATATACTCCAAGAACTCAGGAGATCGGGAGTGAAGGATCAACAAGAAGTTGAGGATTCCCTGGGCAACACAGTAAATTTCAGGCCATACTAGGTGGAATAGCAAGACCCTGCCTCGAAAAATAATAATTTGCCTCATATTCAAAGGGTTCCAAATGATTTTTTAAATCAAGTTTTCAGTTTCTTTAGGTTTCTGTTGAGATACACAAATAGTAACTTAATAATTAGGACTTCCAGAGAAAGATATGCAATTAAGCAAATATTTCTGTTCCATTGTGAAGGTATGCATACCTAATCAGGACATAGGACAAGAGAATATAATGGCACTATGATAGAGGTAAGAATACAAGATGACTTGGTAAGGTGAAGACAGCCCAATCCTAACCCTTTGCAGCAGAAGAGGCAGATTCCAAAGAATGTTCAGGGATGGTTGATCCCTGATTCCACTTGTAGAAGTGGAAATAAAGAGGCATTAGGGGATTAATGGAACCCCTCCCTATTTGTATATTAACGACTTAATGCTCAGTCTTTGAGAATGTGACCATACTCAGGTCCTTAGATATTCATGGCTAGAGCACTACTTCTGAGCTATATCCCTGAGTTAGAGTCTTTAAAGAGAAAATTAAGTTAAAATATGTATTCTGGATGAACCCTAGTCCAGTATAACTGGTTTCCCTATAAGGAAAATAAATAGGGCAGCAGACAAAGTGAAGACACAAGAAAAGTCATCTAAAGTAAGAAGAATGGCCTGTAGTGAAACTTTTCTTTAATACCTTATCAGGAACATCTGGAGCGAGATGCCACCACCTCAATCTATTGCTTCCTCTCCTGCCATGTGATGGATTCCACAAATACTCCTGCCTTCATGCTATGCTATCCACTACGAAGTCCTCGCCAGAGCAGACCACAGCAGATGCCATCATGATGCTCTTGAACCTCTGGAACTATGAGCTAGTTAAACTTTTCTCATTTTTAAATTTATTTTTAAAAATATTTTATTTATTTGAGAGAGAGTATATATATATATATATATATATATATATATATATATATATATATATATATATATATATATATATATGAGGGAGAGAGAGAGAGAAAATTAGCTCGCCAGGGCCTCTAGCCACTGCAAACCAACTCCAGATGCATGTGCCAACTTGTACATCTGGCTTCCTTGGGTACTGGGGAATTTAACCTGGGTCATTAGGATTTGCAAGCAAGTGCCTTTATCACTCAGCCATCTCTCGAGCCCCAAACCTTCTTTCTTTATAAAGTACACAGGTTCTGACATTTTTGTTCTACCCATACAAAACGAAGATGAGAAACATTTTTTTTTTTCACTTTTTCAGTGTTTGGAAGATCTCTGTGTTCCTTGGCTCACAGATCCACATCTCCCCAACCTCTGCTTCCTTTGCTTCATCTTCTTTGACTGTTACTCTCCTGCTGCTTTGTTCAAACCCTTTAAGAACTCTTTGACTGACATTGAGTCCATTTGAGTAACCCAAGAATTCTCCCCATCTCAAAGTCCTTCATTTAATCACTTGTGCAAAGTCCTCTTTGGGCATGTAAGGTAATGTATTCATATATTTCAGGGACTACGGTGTGGACACCTTTGGACAATTATTCTACCTTACACAGGACGAATTGACTCTGAGCAAGACCCCAAAATTCACAAGTTTCATTCACTGACATCCTCTGTTTGATGCCACATCTTAACCATTGACAGACAGCTTGTACACATAAGTTCAGTTTCCTCATCTGTAAAAATCACTACCACAAAGGATTGTTGTTAAGATGAAACAGGTTATTATGCAGACAGCACTGAACAGAGTTTCTGGAAGACAGGAAGTGCTATAAAAATGTTTGTTGTTATCATTTGAGGAAAAATTCCTTTGTGAAATACAGAGAACAGAACATTTAGACATGGCGATGCAACTGGAAAGAAAGAACACAGGAAGATAAAAGCAGATGCCAACCAAACAGAACAGCAGAAAATAGGAGATACTGTTAGTAATTAACAATATCAATCTGAAGTATATGAAATGGCCATTGCAGATTAAAATCTTTAAATACTGACAATTTCATGGTCCCAACATAATCTCTCTCCCTCTCTTCCTCTCTCTCACTCTCTCTCTCTCTCTCTGTATGTATGCATGCATGTGTGGATGTATGTGATTACACATGTGTGTGGAAGCTAGAGATCCCTGTCCACTTCAGTTGCTCAGCACCTCATTTATGTGACAATCCAGAGCTCATCAATCAGGCTAGTCTACCTAGGCAGGTTACTCCAGGGATCTCGTCTCCGCCTTGTGAGTGCTCAGTTCTGGACATATTACCGGGCCAGATGTTTACATAGGTGCTGGGGATCTGACCTCTGCTCATCACATTTGCACAGCAAGCTCTTTCCTGAATGACCATCCCCAAATGTGGCTTTCAATCTACTGCTGGCTGGAAAGACAGTGAGTGGATTGTGCTTTCTAATCAAATGTTGGAGGTGGTAGAGGCACCTTCAGCCCGGGCCTCTGCATGACCATGTGAAATACAGCCCTGCTCTGTTCTCCCTCCATCCTTAAACACCATCCACATCTCAGTAGGTTGAAAGCCACTCTTGTTCAAGTTTCATTAGCCACCACAAAAGACAACAGGAAATATACAGGTTTTTGGAAAAATCAGGAAACATAATGAAAGCCATATTTTATGTACAATTTTTAAGTAATATGCTCAATAGGCGTTTATCCACCTTGAAACACCTTTTCATGGGTTTGGTCCTGTGCTTGGGGCAAGTTGAGGAGGACACTGGTGGACTAGCATCTTCCCTGTTTGCCACAGAGGATTATAGGCCCAAATGCTTGCATAGAACATTTCAGTGTTGTAACTTCCATCTTTTCTCCACTGGAAAGAAAGAGATGGATGAGAGGAGTACAGTGGTCTTCCACTCCAAAATACTATAATAAAACTACTTTAAGTTGTTGCCTTTGAAGCTGATTTATATCTTGGTAGACTGAAAATTGAAGTGTGTGGATTTTAGATGAAACATTTAAAAAAAGGATCATGTCCCTCATAACTCTGGTTTATAGAGAGAGCCTTACACAACCTGAGGCTAAAAAATAATTTGAATTAGATGCATAAAAGGCCACAGTCATCTATTTACCTGCAGAGGCAGGTAATAGTGGAGGATGAGTCTAAATACCTTTACCTTCCATCTCTATAATGTTTAGTATTGGCCACAATTCGTGCTCTGGCCACTCAGTTCTGTGGCTTCTCCACTCGCAGGCTAGCCAAGCACACATCCTGCATCAATCAGCCTGCTTACCTTCCCTCCCTGCTTCCTTCCACTACTTCCATTGGACTGAAGAAAAGATAAAAAAAATTAACTCTCCCAAGTCTTGCATAAATCAGCCTAGAATCAGCGTAATCTGTGTGTTCTTCTGTTTGATTTGCTCTCCCAGCCCTGCCTGGGCACGGAGACAGCTGCAAGAGCCAGGGAAAAGTTGGAAGAGGAGGGCATGCGTCATTGTAGTGTCATGTGGTCCTGGTGCCACAGTAGAACTGTCCGGTTGGGAGAAGGAAATTCTACAGACATCAGACAAGAACTACATTGCCCTTAAAATAGTCATCTCATCCTCACCTAGGAGCCATTTATTTGGTTCCGGAGTAAGGATGTTTGGATTTGTTGTGAGCTTGGTTTATATTCATTTAAAAAATAAAAAATAAATTAACTTACAAAATTCTGCCATCTAGTGGCCAGGTTCGTAATAACTTTTTTATTTATAAGCCCCAATAAATCTATTTTAAAACAATTTTGGACGCACACAGAATTTTACTATTTGTTAAAAATGAAAGCAAATATGCATACGAATTTGCGTTTTTTAGAAATGCAATGAGATGCATTGCTTGTTTTTTTTTTACATGACAAATTAAAACTTGGCTTTGGCCTGCATAATTGGTGTTGTGGGATGTAGAGTATTTTTACCATTTTTCCAGACTTCATAAATATTTTGACTTTATTTTTTAAATTTATTTATTGTTAATAATTAGCTACATTGTATGAACAAGTCTTGTGCTACCCCATTTCCCTCGTCCTTACCCCCAACCCACTGGGGACTTCCTCAGTGGGATTGCTGGACCAGACCATGGGGTAGAGGTTTATGAATTATACAAAAAGTAGCCACTTTTTTTCTTTGTGTGTTTTTGTTGAGGGGGTATTGTCTCTGGATATTCTCCCCTACCATGGCTCTTACAATCTTTCCACCCTCTCTTCTGCTAAGTTCCCTGAGTCATGGTAGTAATATATTTTTTGAACATGCTAGTATTTGCCCAATTCAAATATTTTTTTCCTTGAAGTGTGAGCTTTTAATTACAATCATTTATTTACTTATGTATTTATGAGAAAGTATGGGTGCACCAGGGCCTCTTGCTACTGCAAACAAACTCCAACTCCTGACATGTGAGCTATTTTGTGCATCTTGCTTTATGTGGGTACTGGGGAATCGAACCTAGGCCAACAGTTTCTGTAATCAAGCACCTTAATGGCTGAGCCATCACTTCAACACAGAATGACTAATGCAGGCTGCTCAAAAATAATGGCTGCAAAGCCGGCTTGGTTAAACCAGAAGTTTCATGATCTGGTATATGACTCACACAAGGAAATGCAAATAGAAGTCTGCCAATATGTATGGACAACATCTTTTCTCAGGACAAGATGATCCAGTACAGATGTCTCTTGAGAAAAATCTTAGGAGGACAAAATCATGAAACTTCCTATGAACATTATCAACACCATCACCATCATCAAAGACAAAGGAGATCAAAAACAGGCTGTGCAAGCAAGAAGGCCTGAGTGTGATCCCCAGTACCCACATAAACAGCTGGCAATGGCTGCACACACCTGGGATTGTAGAATACAGGGAGCACAAACAAAGGGACCATTAGAACTCCCTGATCAGGCCTGCAAAACGTGGAGCACCAGGATCAGTGAGTTTGTCTTGGAATTAAGTGGAAGAGTAATAGAGTAAGACACTCAATGTCTTCCTCTGGATTCCCCATGCATGCCTGCAAAGCATGTGCACATTTACATATGCACACACACACACACACACACACACACATACACACACACAACACATAACACACAAAGGCAAGGTAGACCAAAAATGAATTTTCCCTGAGAAAATGGGAGAAATGGACTAAAACCTTGGTTCCCCAAAATTTGCCTGCATATTATCATCTGCTGAGCATCTAAAAACTTCCAAAGCCCAGGCCTAATTTCAAAGCAGTGTAATCACCATCTAAGGAAATATTTTTGAGGTTTTCAGATGATTCCAATGCATAGGAAAGTGTGGATCACTAGAATACTGGGTTCTCTCCATGCAATATGATCTGACATGAACTTGGCATTTCACAGTTCACAACAGCCTTTGGCATACATCCATCTCCTCCACTGATCTGGAGCAGGAAGTACAGTTCCTGCATGAAAAGAACTCTCAATCCCCCACTGTTGCCTGCTCCTAAGTGTCTGTGTAGTGACTAGATTAAATAGCACTGCTTCTCAAAGACATGGAGGTTCTTGTTTCCTTAAAGTGACCTAGAACAAGAATATCCCAAGGACTCACAGCCAATGCAGGGGACTGCACACATATGTTCAACAATCAGAGTTGGGATCCATGCACTGTAGCAGTGTTCATTTGAACCAAGGAGAATATAGGAAAACTCTTAGTTCTCCAAATTCTACTAGATGATTACTTTGTGGAATGTTTCTTTGAGTGTGTGTATACATGCACACTGTATCTTTGCGTATGATTTTGCATTTGTGTACTTGTGTGTGCATGCATGTGGAGGCCAGAGTTTGAAATTGGGTCTTTTTCAATCACCTCAATCACTCTCCACCTTATGTTTGTGTATTAGTCAGGGTTCTCTAGAGGAAACAGAGTTGATAGAATGGAGTATAATAAAAGGAAATTTATTGGGGTAGTTTACGACAGTCCAAAAATAGCAGTCTGTAGGCCCACAGCTGAAGAAACCAGTAGCTGTTCAGTCCACGTGGATGGAAGTCTCAGCAGTCCCAATCCAGCCCAGAAGGCCTGATGGCTCACTAGGGAGCGGCTGCTCTTCAGACCACGATGTGAGGCCGAGGAAACTGGGTTCCAATGTCCAGGTAGGAGAGCAGGATGCGAGTGCAAGTCACAAATAAGCACCAGCAGCTGGGGGAAGAAGGAAGAACATCTCCTTCCCCCTAAGCTTCTTTATATTAGTCTCCTTCTGGAAGGCCCACCCAGGATTACTAGGGATTAGCTCAAATTGACAAATTTAACTATCACAAGTCTTCTCCAAAATCCCAAAAGGAATTTGTCAATCCTTCCTGCAGGCAAGCTCAGAGACCCGCCCAAGATTATTATGGATTAGATCAAGTTGACAAATTTAACCATCACAGTTTGAGACAGGGTCTCTCCCTTAATGCAGAGCTCACCAATTCAGTTAGATTATCAAGCCAGAAGGCCCCAAAGATCCTCCCACCTCTGCCTCCCCAGTGGTGGAACTACAGGTGTGCACCACCATGCCTGACATTTTACATGGGCACTGGGGATCCTAATTCAGGTTCTCCTGCATGTATGACACTTTCCCTGCAGAGATATCTCTCCAGTGCCTCAAATGATCCCTTTTACAGAAAAAAAAAATCTCCACAAAATATCTGAAGATCATTGACCATTGTCAATATTTTAAAGTATTCAATTCTAGATTCATCTCCTTCAGCATTGACTTTTAGGTTGTTGTGAAGCACGAAAAAGTATTTGCCCAAGTCTTTGGCTTTTTATTTGCATACTTGTCTGCAAAGCAGATAATAAAACAGAAGAGGAAATGCTCCAAGATCCACAGGTGCCTCTAAGATGGCTGCTGGGTGTGCAGGACCAGGTGTGCAAAGCACAGGGAACCACATTACGATTGTGTTGTGAGGTGGGGCTGCTCCAAGGTTCCATGATCCAGAAGAAACAGAGATGTCTTCCTTGTCTTTCTAGCTGCCTCTTTAAAGTCAATGTGTTAGATTGATCCAGTGTGCCCACTGAGGAGGATCCCCAGTGGTTTGGGGACAGGGGGGAGGAAAAAGGGAATATAAGCACAATATTTACTCAATCAATTTATCTAATTTTGGTCAATAAAGAAAAAGTCATTAACTGAATTTTTGGCTTGGTATTAGGACAGAATTTCCAGTAATTTCTAAAATGGCCCTAAGCATACTTCTGTCATTTTGTTCTTTATTTATGTGAAGCAGTGTTCTCAGCATTTATGATTATAAAATAAAAATTTCCATTAAGTCTGAAAAAAATAATAAAGTCAATGTGTGTCTTCTCTAGTGGCATCATGCTGCCCCTATCATAAAATACATCCTCACATAAAAATATTTTTATTTTCTTTACTTATTTGGTGTGTGTGTGTGTCTGTCTATGGGCCCATGTACCACAGCATACATGTGAAGGTCAAAGGACAATGTCGAGGTGCCTGTGACCCACCTACTTTGAGATAGACTCTCTTGCCTCTGCAAAGAACTACTGCACTAGAAATGAAGAATATCAGGCTAAGTGGCCGAAAAGTATTGGCTTCTCTTGGCTCCGCCTCCCAATGCTGTAGGGATGTTGGTATCACAGATGCATGGCAACTTTGCAAGGTTTCACATGGGTGCTGGGAAATGAAACCTAGGCTGGAAGGCTTTGCATGCAAGTGCCTTAAACATGGAACCATCACCCCCAGTCCAATCATTCTTTACTTTTGAAAATATATTCCTGGTCTGGGTTAGTGATTAAACACACTTGCTTGAAAAGCCAGCTTAATAGGGTTCAATTTCCAAGCCACTCACACTATCCAGATAAAAAATTGTCACAAGAATCTGGTGGTTGCATCAGCAAGAGGCACTAGCATGTACATACACAAGAAAATAAATAATAATAAGTTAAAACGCATTCCTCTGAGAACATTTTTAAAGAAAGATTTGTTCCAGCTCATCAATATTGAGAGAAGTTCATGTCTTGATTTAGCATAAACCTGAAATGTACCAGCAATAGAACTGCTGCTTCACAGCTGAATGTGCACTAAGCCCTTTTACTGACTTTCAGTACTATATGTGTCATTGTTCTTAGCACATATAGTACTCAAATACAGGCTTAACTCCCTCCTCACATATCTAATCAATCTATGGTTCCCAAGTCCTTTTAGTGTTGGCTTGTGAGCATGAATGTTTCCTAAGCTTGTGCAAAAGAAGGGGTTGTCCTGCCTGCTTGCTTGGATGGCATATCCTCCAAAAGGTAGAGAAGTCAAGGCCAGGGACAAAATCACTCAGTAAAGCACTAAACCATGTGAAAGTGTCAGGTAAGTGCCTCTAATCCCAGTGCTGAGGAGGTGGAGACAGGAAGTTCCCTGGAGCTTGGTGGCCAGCCAGTGTAGCCTATTTGGTAAGCACAAGGCCCCTGAGAGACCTTGTATCAAAAAAGTGGGGGATGTCTGAGGAAAGACACCCAATGTTGTCCTATGACTCCCCCCCACACATGACCCCAGATAAACAAAAACACACAAAATGAATAAAAAAAAACTCTTAAAAATGTTTATGAGGGCCTGGGGAGATGGCTCAGTAGATAAAGTGCTTGCCACACAAACGTGATTACCTGAGGTTGAATTCTCAGAACCCACATAAAACCTCCAAATGTGGAAGTCATTAGTAATCCCAGCATGGCTAAAATGAGATGGGAGGCAGACATAGGAGAATGCCCTGGAAGCTTGCAGTCCAGCTAGCCTGGGGAGTGTAGGCGTGAACAAGAGACTGTATTTCAGACAAGTGGGAAGGCAAAGATACACCAGTAGGTATCCTCAGACCTCCATGTGTGCACTGTGATGTGTGTGTGCATACACACACACCAAACATTAACATTTTGTAATGGGTAGAATAAGAATATAGGTGTTGAGGCTCAGAAGCTTTTGTACAGACAAACAAATCACACTCAAAACCAACAGACCCCCTTCAAATTGGGAAATGATTTTTGCCAGCCACAACTCTGACAGAGGCCTAATTTCAAAAACCTACAGAGAACTCAAAAAAATCAATAGCAAAAACCCAAAATGCCCCCTCACAAAATGGGGCACTGATCTTAACAGAGAATTCA
>PVHP010043871.1:0-14339 GCA_004024765.1 Zapus hudsonius
GAGCCCAAAAGTACGGGATCCGGTGCCTATTGCCCTGAATCCCTAGTTCCAAACAAGGGGTCCCCCTCACTGAGTGGAAAATTGGTCGAATTTGAAAGCTGTTGATTGTCTCCCCCAGGCCCAGGCTCCTCCATTACACCAAGTGCTCCTTTGTTGGTTCGCTGTTCCCTCCCAGTAGGAGGTGTGGTCAGCCTACTCAGATTGTGTTTCGTGTCAATATGACAGCTATTTCCATGGCATTGACATTGCCCAAGATGTTCTAAGTGTCTAGAGATATTTAAAATCTACAGAAGACATGTACTGTCTTTATGCAATTACTGTGCCATTTACATAAGATACTTGAAAGTCTTCTTACCTGGAACCAGTCCGCCTCCTCATACTGAGGAGGTTCAGCTGTACTTGGCCTTGTAGGAAGAGATTGAATAAATAGTTGGTCAGAAAAAAGGAGAATCCTGGGGATTTCAGTACATACTTCTCATTAAGACAAGTAATTAGTAGAAACCCACCACCCACCACAGAATACTAGATGCCTAAGGAACAAAATCTATGGAATGCACTGTAGGATAGCGAAGGCTGCTTATTTCTTAAAAGCAGCTTGAAGTGAAGCAAGTTTGTTGTGAGGAGCTGCAACTTTTTTTTTCACTTTTCTCATACGACAAGATGATGTCACCAAATCAGGTGGTCAGAAATGAGTGTTATTTCATCTATGTTGTCCTTCAGAGAGGTGGAATTTAAGGAAAAATTAAAAATACCCAAAGATGTAAATACTGGTTTATAGGTTCTCTTATTCTAAAATCACCACCCTAGGGGAAGTGTTAACAGCAAATAAAAACATTGCAGGCCTTAGCTGATCTTGAGAGTTGCAGATGCTAGTTGATATGTTTTAAATAATCCTGGCTGAATCCCTGGAGAGCTGTCTGTCCCTCAAGGATTCAGAGAAAGCATCTCTTGTTCCTGGTGATATGTAAGGTTACTTTCTGCAAAACTCCTGGTAAATCACAATGTCTTTATAAAATGGTGTCTTATTTCCATTTTATCAATGAAGAATCAAAGACTAAAACAATGTCAGAAAAAGTGTGGTGTGCATGGATGTTTGCATGTGTGGGTGCATGTGTGTGTGGAGGCTAGAGGTTGATGGCATGTCTTCCTAGATCTCTCTCCATCCTGCTTATTGAAGGAGGTTTTTCACTTGAACCAGTGCTTGCTGGTTTGGTGAGTCTAGTTGCCAGTTTGGCCCAGATATCGCCTGTGTCTGTGTTGAGGTAGAACTCAGGTTCTTACACTTGCACAGCCAGCATTTTACCCTCGATCCATCTTCCCATGTCCAAAGAGAAATTTAAACCTCAGCTTCTCTTTGCATATCATGTTCCTCCTCTGCCTGATACCCAGTAGAGGTTATAGACTGTGGCAGTCTTGAGGCAGTTATATGTTACTTGAATGGAGATCCAGAAGGAAAGTGACAAGTGGGTGTGAGTTAAGTGTGAATTCCAGTGCTAGATCACCAAGGGGTGAGAGCTGGCTGTCAGAATGATGGCCCAAGCTAACAGGATGAGTTAAAATAAAACCCTAGAGTCCTGCACAAGGGACATGGATTCACGTTAAAGTTGGGTTTTAATTCCCATCAAGTATAGTGTAAGTCAGTGTGATGATTTTCTCTTCACAGGTGCATTTGGCAATATGAGGAAAATATTATGAATATAAGAAACCTCTTTCTTATTAAACTGGGATTTTGGTGAGAGTTGAGATAAACTGAGCTATGTTTCTTCTAGTTTGCAGAGTTCATCTTCAGAATTTACCCAGTTGGTAGAGTGCTTGCCTAGCATGCACAATGCCCTAGGTTCTGTCCCCCCAGCACTGCATAAACCAGAAATGGTGGCACATAACTGTAGTCTTAGCATTCTGGGGAGGTGGAGCAGGAGGATCAGAAGTTCAAGGTCATTCTTGGCCAATTCATGGCCAGCCTGGGATACTTGAACACCTGTGTCAAAACAACAATAGTAAATCACTCTAGAAAGTCATGCTTTGCCTCTTCTTGGGAATGAACAGAATCAATTTCATGCCCCCTTTCTTGTTCCTGATATTTCTAGGGGTCTTTTATTCCCAAACCTTCTTGTGAAAGTTTTGCAACACTCAGCTTTCTTCTTCTTTTGTTCTTTCCCTGTTTCATATGCACATTGCAGTGCATTGATACATTTAATTTAACTTGATTTAGACATATGGCACTATAGATTTTGGTGGAAATTTAAAGGAACTGTATATAATAAAGTAACCATTTCACAAATGACTTGGAGTCACATTAGTTCCACATATGGCAAACGCTGTGAAAGATGTAAGTTTGCCTAAAGTAGCTTTTTCTTTTGCAAAGTTGAAATCGCCAATTCAATAAGAACAATTTTTAAATGAAGAGGTACAATCTTTGGCAGTTTTCATGGGCGCTGCAGCACTCTCCTGTGTATTTACTTGAGCATCATCTAGTCTATTTTCCATGCCAGGTGAGCCTGTTCCCCACCCTGACAGCCATGGCTTGCCTGCAGGATTTTGATGGAATAAGTACCCCAATCCTAGCTGATTGCTTCAGGGGGAATACACTTGATGTTAATGTACAGACAATAGGAAGAGTGGAGGAGACATTTTGTAATTTATGACACAAATCCCGATATCTCGTTTAGAATTATTACTTGGAAGCTTTTTATTTATGACTCAAAGTTTTACAATTGAAAGCACAAAAATGCAAATCAAAACTACCATGAGATACCACCTTACCCCTGTCAGAATGGCAATCATAAAGAAAACCAACAACAATCGTTGCTGGCGAGGATGCGGGGGAAAAAGGAACCCTCATTCACTGCTGGTGGGATTGCAAACTTGTTCAACCACTATGGAAAGCAGGGTGGAGACTCCTGAACACAATAGACATAGAACTACCAATGGACCCAGCTATCCCTCTACTAGGCTTCTACCCACAAGATGTCATATCATGACACAGAAACATTTGTACAACTATATTTATAGCAGCTCAATTCATAATAGCCAAGTATTGGAATCAACCCAAATGTCCATCCATGGAGGAATGGACAGAGAAACTGTGGTATATTTACACGATGGAATTTTACTCAGCTGAAAGGAAAAATGAAATATCAAAATTTAGGAAAAAATGGTCTGACTTTGAGCAGATCTTACTAAGCGATCACTCAAAAGAACAGAGAATAGAACGCCACATATTCTCCCTTATATGTGGTCCTTAACCAGGATAACCGTTTTCTATATGTAGACTAGTAGAAAGAAGTGAGAGGTTATGAATGAGGGGTAAGGGATGGGGGAGGGGAAGGGCATAAGCATGAGGATAAACCATATTAGGTTCAAAACTATAAAATCCTTACGAGCATACTGTAACCTATTGAGAAAGTAGTGAGCGTCGCCTGGCAAGAGGGGCCATGAGTAGTAGGGGAGATAGACTAAGCCTGTGAAAAATTAGATCAGCCTAACAACCCCTGGTTCCAACCACTGGTTCCTTCCCTCACTGAGCTGTTGACCAAAGCGACTCATGAGATTCCAACAACAAGACAGAATTCTGTCAAAGCTCTTGAGTGCTTTCCCCAGGCCTGAGGCAAAACCCTGTTACTGAAGAAACCACAGACAGCCATCGACCAGCATTGAGAAACCCTTCAACGTCCGGAATGGTATCCAGCCCCCAGAAGGCAGTTAGTGTAGTGCTGGAAGGCACTGCACAGGCTGCCAGGGGAAACTGATCAACGACAGCTGGATTAAACAGAGATGATTGACATGAAACACAATCTGCGGCCATGAGTAGGCTGACCACACCTCATACTGGGAGGGAACAGCGAACCAACAAAGGAGCACTTGGTGTAATGGAGGAGCCTGGGCCTAGGGGAGACAATCAACAGCTTTCAAATTTGACCAATTTTCCACTCAGTGAGGGGGACCCCTTGTTTGGAACTAGGGATTCAGGGCAATAGGCACCAGATCCCGTACTTTTGGGCTCCCAAAACAAGATGCACTATGGGAGCGAGTGACTGGGAGACTACTAAAAGTAGAATCTAGGTAATCCAGAATTGTGTATATTTGTTAACCTACACTGATCTCACTCTCTGATGGAGATTGTGTTTGTATTTTTCATGATGCAATGAGAGAGCTGGGGCTCATATAGCCCTGCCGGTAGGCCGATGGCTGAGGTTCTGGCAGGAGAGGAGCCACCACAGTCATACTGTGGAGGATCCTTATGGAACCCCACAGAGAATGACGGGATGAACAAGGGACCCACAGCCACAGCCATTAAATCAACACAGGATAAGCCAGTGAGACAGAAACCAATGATTTTGACACAAAGACCCCTAAGCTCACAACCTTAAAGCAGCCTTAATACTCATCCACCACACCTCAGGGAACTATGCGGAAGAGGGGGCGGAAAGATTATAAGAGCCGTGGTGGAGGAGATTATCCAGAGGCATGGCCAGGAGAACCTGGCTGAATCCATGGTCTCCTGTCACAAGGACTGATCCAGACGACCCATGGAGGAGGTTATCCAGTGGAAGGGGGAGGGTAGGGCAGCGGGGAATTGGGGATAACAACTCATTGTTTGCCCACTAAATGTTGTAACTCATTATGGACAATAAATTAAAAAAAAAAAAAGAAAGCGCAAGGCCACTTGGCACAAGCAGATATACACACCTTGGAGCCTGGGTTTGTGCACTAAATCTGTAAGTTTGTATTTGTGTGATTCCTAATCCAGTGATGTAGTCCTTTGGGTTCCTTTTTCCTCATCTATAAAGGTAATTCTGTTACATACATCATAGGTTACCTGAGTCTTGTTTTCTGTTGCTGCAGCAGAGTAGTTATTGTACAAAGGATCAGAGTTTATTTCAGGTTCTTTTTTAAAAAATATCTTTATTATGAATAAGTATATATATCATATGAGGAAATCTTGTGAAGGTGTCCCCATTTCCCCCCTCTTTGTCCTCTACCCAGTAGGGTCCTTCCTTGGTGCACACACTGGATCTGTCCTTAGGTTAGGGTTCTATTTCAGGTTCTCAAGATGAGGAAGTCCAAGAATGGGGAACCAGTGTCTAATGAGGATCTTTCCACTGTAGCCTGTCCTGGCAAGACAGAGCAAGCTACCACCTAGCTTCTCTTCCTCTGTAAAGCTGCTAAAGTAATCAACTCCCAAAGGCCACACCTCGAGATGCTATTATGTGGGGATTCAATGTCCTATACTTGTGTTCAAGAGGACCCTCCAGATCAGTATTACAGACATGCATTGAGACATCTACCACAGTCCCTGGTGTGACAAAAACCCAGTACTCACTCATCTTTTCCTCACTCCTTACCTTCTACACCTTTGTCTTCCTTATAACCCAGGTGGAATCTACATAACTTCCATGCACCCTAGGAATGAATGCCATCCTTAAAAAGGAGTGAGTCCCTTAGTATGCTGTGGTACTGAGAAGGCACATCTTGGGGCAATGATGTGTTTCCTCTCTGGTTAGCCACTTACCCTTAAGTGAAACTCCTGGAACTACAGTGTGGCCACAGGGAAATGGAAGGAGGCTCCATAATGTCCCATAGAACTATAACTAAGAAGTTATAAGCAGATAGTGACCACCAGTCCTATAACTATGGTCCAGGACAGCTAAGTATCAAGCATTTAAGTGGACATTTCTACATTTTGCAGGTCCATTAATTTCCCTAAAAATAATGACTTTTTTAGAAGGAAACTTACCCAATGGTGAAGTTGGTCTTTTAAAGACCATTACCAGAATTATGTGACGTGATCTTGACAAATAAAATTTTGGTTTAAATAAAATGTCCATCATATCTTTGTGTGTTGGCAATGAAGGAAGGTTGTGGAGCCTTTGGGAGATGGAGTCTTGCTAGAGGAGGTATGTCACTAGGGTGTGCCTTGAGGTCTATTAGTTCAGCCCCTGAATGTTCAGAGCAAGCTCACTTCAGACTGCTTCCTTCCAGCTTCTGTGGCAAGATATATTGTTTAATTGTCTACTCTACTGTGCTGACCCCACTATGCCAAAACTTCCCTTCAAGACTGAAAGCCAAAATAAACCCTGTCCTCTCATAAGCTGCTTCTGGCTGGGTGTTTCTCCAGCAACGAGAAGGTAATTGAAACATTAACTCAGCAGCAAAATCCCTTTCACTTGCTTTCATTTTTTTCTTTGAAATCTACCTCATCTCGCTCTACCTTATTATTAGATGGTTAGGCCCGAAGTCTGGGAATAATCCTTGGTCCCTTTTCCTTTACAATTTACATTCTAGCCTTCAGGTGATTCTCTTGACTTTGCCCTCAATGCATTCCCAGAATTGGGCCATTACTCCCTGTTGTAGTCAGCCACATGCCACTGGGATGAATCTTCAAACCAGGCACAATTTGGGGGAGGAAAGTATTTATTGAAATACTTTTCAATTGAGGGGAAGTTCCATAACAGCAAGAGGCTGGCCCTCTTTCACAGGTCCCAGCAGAGACAGAATACCATCACCTATACCACACACACAGAACAGGAAACAGGCAGGAGAAGCAAGGAGAGAATTTCTTCCCCTTTATATAGCCTTAGGGTGGGGTCTTGCAACCCTTCTCCAGACTTAATGGCTTCCCGAGTCTCTGGACTTTCCTTCTGCACTGCCCATACAGGAAAGGATTTTTACTTCCAGCTTCTTTGAGCTTCTTTATATCCTGCCCCTTGCTGAGAGGATGCCTTCCTGTAAACATCCTCAGAGTCCCACCCAAGTTAATTACAAAGATCCAAATTGACAACAAAACCTAACCATCACACTCCCCATTTCCCAGTTCTACTCATTCCAGGTAGCTTCACTTGCTCCAATGGGAAGTCCCCTTGACCTCCAATAGCATCCAGAGTGATCTTCAGCACCTGAGCTAGGTTATGTTATTTCATTGCTCAAAACCACAAGTTCCCAGCCCCAGAACTAGCACATCCACACTCCCTATCCCCCCTTATCTACTCATCTCCCACCCATTCCCTCCCTGGTCCACTGACAGTTTTTCTGCCCTAGAACCTGTGCATCCCAGCCCATGGTTTCCTCTGTTTACAGTGTTTCCTCCTCTGTGCTCACGTCTTGTCTTCCTCAGGTCTGCTCACATGTCACCTTCTCAATCAAGCTGGCACTGATAGCTGTTTTAAATGCTAATCTCCCTGTTTTTTCCATCTCTTCACTCTCCAGTGACTTTGCCCTTTTTTACTTTTTCTCACTATGTTTACCAGTTTTCAAAATAGCTCTACTAAGGGAAAACTTTTTTTGTTATGAAGGCTCATCCTTTTAAGTGTTCAGTTCAGTACTTTTTCATCATGGTCCAGTTTGGGTTCCTTAGCTTCCTCTACAGCCAGTAGGCTTTGCCTCCTGGTAGCTTCTATCCTTCCTTCCCAATACAGCAGAAAGGCTTTGGTGACAGACAGTGCTGAGGTTGAATCCTGGTTCTTTCAGATACTTATTTGTCTTGGGAAACTTACTGTATTTTTAGAGCTGTAGAATTATGCCTTCATGCTCTGTTGTAGAATCACGTGTCTGAAGTACATTTCATTGTTTAATGCCTGGTACGAGATGCCATCCTTTCAGTAACATTTTGCTAAGAATGTTCCCATAATTCTTAAATGAGGCATGAGGGCCCATGGTATTAATGGTTGCTCTCTACTCAGGGGTGTGGGGCAATGAGAGCGAAGACCAGCTTTGTTGACTACCAACAACACTTTCCAGTACACTCTGCACAGCTGACATCCATGACTCTTAGAACATAGCCAGCTGTATCATCCCACGTTCTCAAGTTACGATGAAAGTTGAGAGAGTAATCTGTATGGTTGTGTCTTATACACATTGCAGTGGGGATTTCTGTTTACAAAGCACTGTCCCTCCCTTCTCATCAATAATGCTCAGGTCTATCAGGAGGGCCCATTTGGCCCACGGTTACCAGTCAACTGTGAAATGTGAGGCACTGTGCCTGGTGCTGATGATTCCATGGTGAGGAAAAGAATCAGGTCCTTGTCATCTTGAGGCTGACATGCTAGAAAAAGAGAAGACATATTCATAAAAGTCTCACAAATAAGGGCAAAATTACAATGGCAGTAAGTGCTAAGAAGGTTATTCAGCTTGCAGTCTATTTTCTCATTGCAAGTACAAAGAAGCCAACCAAAAGCAGCTTGTGGAGGAAAGAGTTTATTTTTGGCTTACATCAGGGAAAATGGTGGCATGAGCAGAGGCTGGATATCACCTCCTGGATAAGCCCACTCCAATGAGGTTCCAATTCCAAAATTGCCATCAGCTGTGGATCAAGCATTTGGAACACCTAAGTTAATGTAGGACACCAGAATCAAACAACCACAGGCAGTTTCATGGTATGTCAGGTTTAGAGCAAGGGCCTTGACCTGTTCTCAACAGTGATGACTAAGCCTTTCCTGAGGAAGTGGGGCTGGATCTGAAAGATGAGAGGGATTCAGGAAGTGAAAGGAAGAAGGCAGAGTACAGGCCTTGGTCCTGAGCACATAAGCCTTTGAGAAAGGACTGTGACACCAGAGCCATGGGAGGGACCTGGAAAACTGAGATGGCTTCTGATCAGTGTAGGAAAGTGCTTGGGTCTTATTGGGGTGCAGACCAGAGCGTGGTAGGAACCCGCCTCAGGAAATGGTGAAAGAGGAGAGAAAGGACTATTTAGGAGGATGAGGGACAGAGAAACATTGTTGTGTGCCACAGTACTGTTCCATACTACCCAGGTGGCATTTGCACACTGAGAGTACTAATACACACATTTGTGTGGTAATGGCAATAATAAACTTGAGCTATCTGTAACTTGAGCTCACACGGAGATATCAAATAGACTACTTACTGTATGTTTAGAGCCTATAGTCAAGCATATGATAACATTTTTGATGATTAGGGTTGAAATTGCCCAGAACAGAAAAGATAAGTTCAATTTCAAGGTACTAAAATCCTTAATCATAAACCATCAAGGGATGAGCAAAATAACCAGAGCAAGAAAATATGTGCCAGAGAGAAAGAATGAAGGAAACTAAGAGAGGATAGAACCAATCCTCAGCCAAGCGTTACATGATTCAAGGAGAGAGCATGTGATGCACTACAGTGCCTCAGTATTCAGTAAGATGGGAACTGAAGAAGACTCTTGAATTCAGTGACATTTAAGGTATGAATGATCAGAGGCATCCTGAAGCCCAGCCCTTCTCCTTGTACCATGATAAAAATCCCAGAGCAGTGCCATGTCCTGCTTGAGCAATCTCAGCAACTTACCTGACCACTGGGATAGCAATAGCTTCAGAAAACAGGGAGAGGGACCATTTGTTACACATCAGATTTTGCAGAAAGATCTATGCTTATATTCTTGTGGTAGTCAGCTTTCTAGTTGCTTTGCAGAAAGAACCCAAACAAAAGCTGCTTGTGGAGGAATGGGTTTATTAGACTTATGGACTGAAGGGGAGACTCCATCATGGCAGGGAAAATGATGGCATGAGAAGAGGGGTGGACATCACCTCTGCCATAGCACTGCAAAAAATGGCAGGAAGGTGTGCCAAACACTGGCTAGGGGAAGCTGGCTTATAACCCCCATAAGCTCACCCCCGACAATACAGCTCCAGCGAGGCTGTAAAACCCAAACTACCATCAGCTGAGGATCTGTCAATCAGAGCACATCAGCCACTATGAGTTCATGAATACCAAGGTCACTTTGTGTCTGGAGGAAAGTACTGCAAAACACTCCTCCCCTTCCTTTGGCTGTTACATTCTTTCTGCCACCACATCTACAATGGTTCCTGAGCTCTGCAGGGTGTGATAGAGATGTCTCCCTTAATGATGAGCACTCCACTGTCTCTTCTCAGCGCTTTGATGAGTTTTGACTCTCAATACTGGTCACCACCATCTGAAAAGAAGCTTCTCTAGCCAAAAGTGAAAGTAGCATTAATATATGGATATAAACGTAAGTATTTAGAGGGCAGTTTGGTGGACATAACATATCCATTTAGCCAGACAGCAGTAGTAGTTTCCCCTCAAGGGTTAATGACCTCCCCAGCCGTAAGTTTTTGATTAGGTTTTCATTACCAGGCATGATTTCCCTCCCATGGAGTGGGGTCTCAAATCCAATCAGAGAGCAGCTGGTTTCCCCATAACAGACTTGCCACCATGGCATCAGTTGGCATATGTGGCCTGTAAAGCTTTCATTGTGCACTACTGGTTAACACTGTTGATAGCCTTCTCTCCCAGCATCCTGACAGCCCACCAACAGGGAGAGACATCCAGCCCATCTCAGTTGACTTCTCAGTGACCTGCAGCCCAATGCTTACTTTCTAGATACTATATAGTCATTCACTTGGACTTTTTGGATATACGATGAGGTGAGAGGTGCTTCTATGAATACACTCACAGGATAGCAGGGAGGAAAGATACCACAGTAAGACATCTCTGTCACCTGGGCATAATGTAGGTGTCACCGACACAAACACACATTGTTGAAATTCACAGAAGGAAAAGCTTGCCAGGTGATACAGAACATAATCAAATGTAGAGACGTGAAATGCACAATCAAATTGAATGCACTTCAGAGCAGAAAGTCTCCTAGAAATCTGAGCTAGTCATTATTACCTCAGGGTTACTGTAGGGCACCTCTATAGACCTTGGTTTCTTAGGTGTCATTCTTCCTTTGTACTTTTGTAAGCAAAATTTCAAGTCTCTTTCAAGGGTTTATTTACAGAGTGGAGATTTCAAGAAATAAATATTTCTTTTCTTTTTTAAATTTCTTGTCCATAATGAGTTACATTATTTAGTGGGCAAACAATGAGTTGTGATCCCCAATTTCCCACTGCCCTCCCCTCCCCAATCTGCTGGATAACTTCCTCCATGGGTCATCTGGATCAGTCCTTGTGACAGGGGCCCATGGATAGCTTAGTATTCAGCCAGGTTCTCCTGGTCATGCCTCTGGATAATCTCCCCCACCAGGGCTCTCACAATCTTCCCGCCCCCTCTTCCACATAGTTCCTTGAGTCGTGGTGGATGAGTATTAAGGCTGCTTTGGGGTCTTTGTGTCGAAAATTGTTGGTTTCTGTCTCACTGGCGTATCCTGTGTAGATTGAATGGCTGTGGCTGTGGGTCCCTTGTTCATCACGTTGTTTTCTGTGGGGTTCCATATGGATCCTCCACAATATGACTGTGGTGGCTCCTCTCTTACCAGAATCTCAGCTATCGGCCTATGGTAGGTTGGTAGGGTTAGATGGGCCACAGCTCTCTCTTTTTTTTTTTTCATCCTGAAAAATAGAAACATAATCTCTTTGGAGAGTGAGATCAGTGTAAGTTAACAAATATACACAATTCTGGATTACCTAGATTCTATTTTTAGTAGACTCCCCGTCAATCACTCCCATAGTGCATCTTGTCTTGGGAGCCCAAGAGTACGGAATCCAGTGCCTATTGCCTTGAATCCCAAGTTCCAGACAAGGGTTCTCCCTCACTAAGTGGAACATTTGGCCGAATTTGAATGCTGTTAAATATCTCCCCCTGCCCAGGCTCCTTCATTGCACAAGTGCTCCTTTCTTGGTTCTCTGTTCTCTCCCAGTAGTAGGGGTGGTCAGACTACTCATGGCAGCAAATTGTGTTTCGTGTCAGTGGTCTCTGTTTACACCAGCTGTCGTTGATCAGTTTCCCCCGGCAGCCTGTGCAGTGCCTTCCAGCACTACACTAACTGCCTTCTGGGGGCTGGATACCATTTTGGATGTTGCAGGGTCTCTCGATGCTGATTGATGGCATTCTGTGGTTTCTTCAGCAACAGGGTTTTGCCTTAGGCCTGGGGAGGGCACTCAAGAGCCTTGACAGAATTCTGTCTTGTTGTTGGAATTTCATGAGTCACTTTGGTCAACAGCAAAGTGAGGGAAGGAACCAGTGGTTGGAACCAGGGGTTGTCAGTCTGATCTAATTATTCTTATTATTCGCAGGTTTAGACTCTCTCCGCAATCACTCATGGCCCCTCTTGCAAGTTCACGTTCACTAATATCTCAATAGTTTGCAGTATGCTCATGAGGATTTTATGTTTTTGAACCTAATATGGTTTAACCTCATACTTAAGCCATTCCCCTCCCGCCATCCCTTACCCCTTATTCATAACTTTTCACTTCTTTCTACTAGTCTGTATAAAGAAAACGGTTATCCTGGTTAAGGACCATACATGAGGGAGAATATGCGATGTTAGATTCTCTGTTCTTTTGAGTGTTCACTTAGTAATATCCGCTCAAAATTAGACCATTTTTCTTAAATTTCAATATGTCATTTTTCCTTTCAGCTGAGTAAAATTCCATCGTGTAAACATACCACAGTTTCGCTGTCCATTCCTCCATGGATGGGCATTTGGGTTGATTCCAAGTCTTGGCTATTATGAATTGAGCTGCTATAAATATAGTTGTACAAATGTTTCTGTGTTGAGGTGTGACATTTTTTGGATAGATGCCTAGAAGAGGGATAGCTGGGTCCATTGGTAGTTCTATGTCCATTCTGTCTAGGAGTCTCCACCCTGCTTTCCATAGTGGTTGAACAAGTTTGCAATCCCACCAGCAGTGAATGAGGGTTCCTTTTTTCCCCGCATCCTCGCCAGCAACGATTGTTGTTGGTTTTCTTTATGATTGTCATTCTGACAGGGGTAAGGTGGTATATCATGGTCGTTTTGATTTGCATTTCCCTGATACTTAGGGATGTTGAGCACTTTCTCACCTGAGAAAGTGCCATTTGTGTCTCCTCCTCTGTGAATTCTCTGTTGAGATCAGTGTCCCATTTTGTGAGGGGGCAATTTGGGTTTTTGTTATTAATTTTTTTGTGTTCTCTGTAGGTTCTGGAAATTAGGCCTCAGTCTGTGTTGTAGCTGGCGAAAATCATCTCCCAATTTGAAGGGGGTCTATTGATTTTGAGAACGGTGTGTCTGTACAGAAGCATTTGAGCCTGATCAGGTGCCATACAGAAGCATTTGAGCCTGATCAGGTGCCATTGGTTAAGTGACTGTTGCACTTCCTGGGCTACTGGAGATTTGTTCAGGAACTTGTTCCATACTTCTTTATCATGTAGGGCTCCTATTTTTCTTCCAGGGTGTTCAGGGTTACAGGCTTGATATTGAGGTCTTTGATCCATTTGGAGTTGATCTGTGTGCATGGTGAAAGGAGTGGGTCTATTTTCATTTTTTTACACGTGTTTATCCAATTTGTCCAGCACCATTTGTTGAATATGCTATCTTTGGCCCAGCATACATTGTTGGCACTCTTGTTGAAGACTAAGAAGCTGAAGTTATTTGCATTAAAGGCTTGGTCTTTGAGTCTATTCCACTGGTCAGACTGTCTCTGTTTCTGCCAATAGCATGTTGTATTAGTTACTATGGCTTTGTAGTATGTTTTAAAGTCAGGTATGGTGATATCTCCTGCGTAATTTTTTTTTTGCTCAGAATAGTTTTAGCTATTCGAGGTGTCTTACCCTTCCAAATAAATTTTGAGATTATTTTTTCAATGTCTGAAGAAGGTTGGGATTTTTATTGGCATTGCATTGAATCTGTAGATTGCTTTTGGCAGGATTGCCATTTTTACTATATTGATTCTCCCTATCCATGAGCAAGGAATGTCTCTCCATCTCGTCACATCCTCCTCTATTTCCCTTTTGAGTGTTTCAATATTTTCCTTATATAAGGCTTTCACTACCTTGGTTAGTTATATTCCCAGGTATTTGATTTTGTTTGAGGATATAGAGAATGGGACAGTTTCTCTGATGTCTTTTTCAGAATGTTTGTCTTCTGATTTTTGTGTGTTATTTTGTATCCTGCCACTTTGCTGAAGGCATTGATCACCTTCAGGAAATTGGGTCTGATATATATATAAGATCATCTCATCTTCAAAGAGGGATAGTTTGACTTCTTCCTTTCCGATTTGTATACCTTTTATGTTAATCTCCTATCTTATTGCTTGGGCTAGAACTTCAAGCACTATGTTAAATAGCAGTGGTGAGAGTGGACATCCCTGTCTTATTCCTGAGTCGAGAGGGAACTCCTTGAGTCTTTCCCCATTGAGGATGATTTGTGCTTTAGGAGATCTGTATATTGACTCTATCATGTTGAGGTATAGGCCATCTATGCCTATTCTTTCCAGGGTTTTGAACATGAAGTGGTGTTGAATTTTGTCAAAAGCCTTCTCTGCATCAATTGAGATGACCATGTGGTTTTTGCGGGTGAGTTTGTTAATGTGGTGAATTATATTTATCGACTTTCATATGTTGAACCATCCCTACAACCCTGGGATGAAGCCAGCTTGGTCAGGGTGAATTATTATAGACTTGATGTC
>PVHP010043872.1:0-14334 GCA_004024765.1 Zapus hudsonius
TTGCCAGAGTTTGGCACACCTTCCTGCCATTGTTTGCAGTGCTGTGGCAGGGGTGATGTCCAGCCCTCTGCTCATGCCATCGTTTTCCCTGCCAGGATGGAGTCTCCCCTTGAGTCCGTAAGCCAAATAAACCCATTCCTCTACAAGCCGCTTTTGTTTGGGTTCTTCCTGCGCAGCAACTAGAAAGCTGACTGCAACATCATCTCTTAGGTTAATTGTAAATCTCACCAAGTTGACAATGAAAATTAAGCATCACAAAGAGTAGAAGAGAAGACACTTGAATTTGGGGAAGAAAAAAAAACACTTGGCCCTGAAGATTTCTTTCTTTCTTTTTTCTTTCTTATCTCCCTCCCAGAAGCAGCTCAGTCCCTGACTGGCATGGAGACAGATATCTGCCTCCTAAATCCTCTTCTTAGAATCTAGTGACTGGAAACAGCAGCGTTGGTTGGGCACAGGCACTTGGGAGAGCCAAATGCACACGGCCTATTTTTGGCACCATGTCTGCAGAGTATCTCTTGCCCAAACTCAATGTGGTATTTTATTTATCTCTCTAGCTTACTTATTGTATAGAATCACAAGTTCTTGAAAATGGTGAGTTCATTTGTCTGCTGTCCTGTTAATCCCAGCACAAGGTTTGGCAGACTAGGAGCAAGGGACCCATAATGTAATGGATTTCCAGGTCTAAAGTGAGGCCACAGCATGAAGTTGGCTCTTAGCTCCAGATATACCATATAAAATGGTCAACCCTGCTGACTTTCCTGTTAAAGGTGGCCTCACCCAGCTGAGAGGACAGACAGCACCTCTTCCCTAATGCTGCCCAATGGAGTTCCTCCCAAAGTTGTAGATGAGAATGTCTTGGCACTAGTTCTCCCCCATCAATGCAAAATCTCTCTGGAGGTGACACTTTATGCCTTCTTTCTTCCCTGACTCAGAACATTTACAAGACAGTTACAGAAAGTAGAACATTTCCTCCATAGCCTCCATTACAACTAAAGCCGGGCATATGATCCAGGGTCCACACTTAAGTTTGCCTACACAGACCTCACTTCCAAGGCTCTGAGAAAATTCCACTTTGCCAGCAAGGGCAGCATCAGACGTGTCTGGCTTTAGAGTAGCAGGGACATAGGATGGGTTATGTTCTGGCTACAGAAGTGACTCCAGTGCTATGGGCAAGTGTGAGCACTGTCATGCCATGGGTGGGGACATTTTTCTCATGTGTGCTTTGAAATTTTGCTATGGGAGGCTTAGGCTGAGCCCTCTGGTCTTCCCCACATTCCCTGAGCTACCCAATGTCATTTGAGTAACTGCATTTCCTATTCCATAAGCCAAAGTCAACTTTTAGTACTTACAACCAAGATCCAAGTGCTGTCTTAATTCAATTTGCTCCAGCTATCACTTCTTAAGATCCTAACAACACAAACAGCTTTCATCTAATTCAGTACTTGCAAAGGTCCTTGGGATGGGGCTTTTGTACACACTGTCTCCTGGAATTCTGACAACACTGCAACGTAGTACTATTTACATCGTCCTTACAAAGGAAAATATCTGAGTTATCAAGGCATCAGAGGACTTTTCCACAGTCTCACAAGAGCATAATTAAATATGGCAATCAGATATAAGCTCTTAAACATGGATGCCAAGGTAGATTGTGGCAGTCACAAAAGAAGTGGGCTCTGCCCTGTGGCAGGGTGGGAAAAACTATGCAGGTCATCATCTGTCTCTACAGCATTCTGTTCACTGAGGCAAGAACCTGTAGTGCTTTACTAAATGGATATATAGGTGGAGAAATAAAGACATAAAGTGATTTCACTGTCCAAGAAGGACTTTTTCAGAGCAATAGCCATGCTGATTGAGAAGGGCACCTATTGCTAGCCACAAGCAGGGTCTTTGAAGTCATGTCATCAGTTAAGAGTGACACAGAGCCAAAGCAGTTGCAAGCCAACATTCGACTAGAAGGCTCCGTGCACAGGCCTGCTGCAAATACATTTAATACAGGTAATTTCTTTTCCATTTATTTTTCAAGCACTTATTTCATTTACCCAATCCCAAAGCCAATAAATCTTGACATTAAGGATGATTTGATGTGTGATGCAGACAGTCTAATTAAGGCTAGGGTATTTTATCAGCTCCTCTAAATTTTCTTTTCTCTGGTCTGCAATTTTTTAATACTGAGGTTGATCTTTTTTTTATTCATAAGGGCTTCATTTCCATTTATCATAGCTGCATTAACTAGGCATCTAATGAAGACTTGGATATAGAAGTCTGCATCTCATTTATCCTTGGTAGCAAAATTAATAAAGCAATGGGAAAATAGCTTCCTGTACTGGAATATTTTTGGCCCACCTGAGTCACCTAAAATGTATTTCACCATAAAACTATATTTCATCCAGAATCAGGGTCCAGCTCTAAATTTTAGGAGAAAGCAACCAACCACCTTCTGTTCACTCTCAGACTCACAACCTACTTGCCTACCCAGCCCATGGCTTGGAGAGGCTTAGATAAGAATGATCATGAGTCTATTTCCCACTTCTTCAAAATGCATTTATCAAGCACTTTTTATAATTAAAGCTTAGATATAAGATAGATTCAAGCGACTAGAGAGATTTCTCCGTGGTTAAGGCACTTATCTGCAAAAATTAAGGACCCAGATTTGATTCCCCAGCACCCATGTAAAGCCAGATGCACAAAGTGGCACATGTGTCTGGAGTTCATTTGCAGTGGCTGGCTGGAGGCCCTGGCATGCCCATTCTCTCTCTATCTGCCTCTCTTTCTCTCTTTTTCTCTCTCTCTCTCTCAAATAAATAAATAAATAAAATATTTAAAAAACATTCAAGACCCAAATCAAATGGGTCATGTCACCATCACTGGCCAATGTCCAGTGAAAGAGAAATGTCTTTGCCAAAGAGCAAGGCTGGGATCAAGCTGAAAGGATCACCTGCTCTCTCCTTTTGCCTCCAGGAGGGTAACCTTCCTAAATAGTCCTTCTGTTAACTCAAGACCGCCAAGTGTCTGACATCTTTGATTTGGTGACTTTTTGGATATATGAATGTATGGGTTTCCCAGGGCTGCCAAGATGAACCACAAACTGAGTGACTTACCAACAGAAACTTATTGTCTTACAGGTGAGAGGTGGTTTCCTTCTGAGGACTGTGGGGAAAGGATCTGTTCTAAGCCTCTTTGGCTGTCTGCTTTGGGTGTCCTCATTGTCTTCCCTCTGTACATGTGTCTATGTTCAAATATAAATATATATTTGGTTTTTACAGGTAGGATCTTACGCTAGACCAGGCTGACCTGGAATTAGTCTCAGGCTGGCCTTGAACTTACCAGCCTCTCAAGTTCTGGGATTAAAGGCATGTGCCACCAAGTCTGGCAGAGAGAGAGAGAGAGAGAGAGAGAGAGAGAGAGAGAGAGAGAGAGAGAGAGAGAGAGAGAGAGAGAGAGAGAGAGATTGAGAGATTGAGAATAGGCACACCAGGGCCTCAAGCTGCCGCAAATGAACTCCAAACACATGTGCCACTTTGTGCATCTGGCTTTACATGGGTGCTGGGGAATCAAACTTCGGTCTTTAGGCTTATGGGCAAGTAGCTTAACCACTGAGAAATCTCTCCAGCCCCAAATTTGCCCTTTATAAGGATGCTATATTAATTCCTACTCTATTATCCTCTTTTTAGCTTGATTCCCCTCTAGAAAGGCTCTATGCAACACATTCTGAGATACTGGGGGGGGAGGTAGATCTAACATACGAATATCAAGAAGAGACAAATTTTAACTCATTAACAATGAGTTTCTCTGAGGCAGGTTTAACTATAGCCCTGCAACAGTATTTGTAGGGTTGGAATACTGGAAAGAATCCAAAGTTTAAGTTGTAAGCTATTTTCCCTCTCTGAACCTGATTTCTTCTTTTTAGAGTAGGAGATCTGGACTGGGTTTCCACCACCCCTACCCTTGAGTTCTATAACTGTGTTCATGATGAAGGGCAGGGTGAGGCAGTATACAAGAGGGAAGGTAACAGCTCAGTTCTGTCACTTTCAAGCAGGGTGAGCTTGAGCACATAACAGTCAATTTGGTTTTTGGGGTTTTTGTTTTGTTTTGTTTTGAGAACGGGTCATACTATATGCCCCTAGCTGGCCTGGAACTTGCTATGTAGAACAAACTAGCCTCAGACTTGTGGCTTCTGCCTGAGTGTTAGGATTACAGGCAAGTGACCACAAGCCATAAGTTTACATACTGCTCACATAGCTTTGGGTTTTTAACTGTAAAATGAAGATAGTAGGGGCTGGGGACGTTGTCACTTGGTAGAGTGCTTGACTAGCATGCCTAAGGCTCTAGATCAGATGCCCAACACCACATAAAACTAGGAGTAGTAGCCCAACCCTGTAATTTCAGAACTCAGCAGGTGGAGGCAGAAGGATTAGAAGTTCAAGATCATCCTCTGCCATGGGCTACATGAGGCCCTGTTGAGAGAGAGAAATAGAGAGAGAGAGAGAGAGAGAGAGAGAGAGATTAAAAGCAAAACAAAAAAAGGAAAAGATAAATAGTAATATTAGTTACTTCAAAGAAAGGTTGTGAGGCTGGGGAAATGCTCAGCAGTTAAAGATGCCGGCTTACAAAAAGCTGTGGGTCCAGGAATAGTGGCACACGCACTTTGGGAGAAGGTTAAGTTAGGAGGATCTTCATGAGCTTGAGGCCAACCTGGGGCTACAAAATAAGTTTCAGTTCAACCTGGGTTAGAGTGAGACCCTGCCTCAAAAAATAGATAGATAGATAGATAGATAGATAGATAGATAGATAGATAGATAGATAGATAGATAGATAGATAGATGATAGATAGATAGATAGATAGATAGATGATAGATATATGACAGATAGATAGATATAGATAAATAGATGATAAATAGATAGATGATAGATAGATAGATGATAGATAGATGACAGATAGATAGATGATAGATAGATAGATAGATAGATAGATAGATAGATAGATAGATAGATAGATAAAAGTTGTAGGGAAAAGGAGGCCTGTGGGTTGCCTGGTACATGGCTGTCAACCCCCTGCATATGGACTATGAATAACATTAATACTGTGAGCAGGACTTGGGTTTGGATCTAAGGCTCAGGTCTCTGGAATCCACTGCTAGAAGGCAGGACACACCCACCCTCCTGACTTCCACCAGGATCCTATCTGTAGCTTGAACAGAGTGAGATGCTTGAGCTGGTGAGACTTGGAGGATCCTTGAGACATGCTTTCGCCATCTCTATCTTATCCAACTCCACCCCATTTTATTTCACTCCTTCACATTCATGTCATTAGAGTTAGGGCTAGAAATTCAGGTAATTCTTTAACTTGCTGTATTTCATAATTTTTACACCAAAATGTATAACTTTATATAGGAAAGTCTAATAAAATAAAAACTATTATCTCATTTAACACGGCTTTATAGAAAAGTTACATAAATTCAGACCCACAGACACTAGACTGCTTGATGTTTATAGCCATCATTTGGCTCTGTTTACATCCTCACTTGGATTATAAGCAACTGGAGAAAACAAACAGGTTTCCTTACTCAGCCTGACTCCAAGAATGCACTAACCCCTCCTGTATAAAGTACCTTAAGTAATCCTCCCACACCCTGAGGAGACAGCTGACTACTGTCAGAGGCACCCCCTAAGACTCAGGGGTCATATAAGTAGCCAGTGGCTTGGCCAGGATTCAAACTTACATCTCTCTGGCTCTGAGGCCACCCACTAACTTAGCATGCTCCTCACCATTCTCTACCAGCTCAGAAGACATGGGAAACCCTCCCCTCAAACCCTTCATCAACATGGGGCCTTGGTGCCCCCTGGTGGATCCTAAGGGTTCATTCCACTGAAAGCCTGTGATTCCAAGCATGCACTCCAGTGATCCAAAGGCAAGGATGCGGGAACCCTGGGTAACACAGACCTTTGTACCCAGAGGAGAGCTGGACCCACCAACCATCAAAGCTGTTTCACTCTTCTCTTCTCTCTCCCTCCCTTCCTCTTTCTTCTGGGGATTTTTGAGACAAGGTCTATAGCCTAGAAGATCCACCTCAAAGCCACTATATAACCTGGGCAGGCCTCAAATTCATGGCAACCCTTCTGCCTCAGTTTCCCAAGTGCTGGGATTACAAGCATGAGCCATCATGACTGGCAAGTGTCCTCCTTTTTTATTAATCAGAAACTTTGTTGTATGGATAAATCATGTGTTGGTCACATCCTCTCCTCCCCTCCCCATTCTTCAGTGGGGTTATTCACCATGGGGTTATGGGTTATGAGTTATGAGAGCAGCAGTTAGTCATCATGGTGGGGGGGGACGATGCTCCCTGGGCCTTGGCAGATGTGTTATAAGTCTACTTTAGTGTTAATCTCTCAGCAACTTCTGGATTTCTGCTTTGATATGCTTCGCGTGTCCTCAGTGTCTATCGTCATCTCCCAGGCGCAGGTTGTTAGGCTCGCCATGAATACAGCACTCGTGTTTAACTCACCAGTTGCTCTGTGGTTTCACCTGGACTATGGCTCAGGTACAGGAGGTGACTCATCTCATGGTAGACTCCCCTCCCGCAGAAGGACTCTCCAAGGGTCAAGGCAGAGGGAAGGAACAGCACTGAAATGTCATGCCCTCCCCCTTCCCCCCACCCCCGCCACATACATACACCTCATCTCTCACTCCTAGTCAAGATATGTGGGCTTGGGACTTTTATTTTTCAAGGCTTGTTTATGGAGGAAGAGAGAAATGAGGTTGAAGTTAGGGACTTCATTTGCACCAGCTGGAAGCCCATTCTCTGTCTCTATCTCTGTCTCTCTGTTCTCTCTGCTTGCAAATAAAATATTTTATTTATTTATTTATTTAATTTATTTACAAGGAGAGAAAGAATGGGAATGGGTGTGCCAGGGCTTTTAGCCATGCAAACAAACTTTAGATGAATGCTCCATTTTGTGCATCTGGCTTTACGTGGGTACTCAGGAATCAAACCCAGGTTGTTAGGCATTGCAGGTAAGTGCCTTAACCACTGAGACATCTCTCCAGCCCCTCAGTAGCTTTTATAAAAGAACATATTACTTATTTAAGAGAAAGAGACAGGCACACAGAGAGAATTGATGCACCAGGGCTCCCCAGCCACTGCAAATGAACTCTAGACGCATGCTCCACCTTGTGAATCTGGCTTTATGTGGGTACTGGGGAATCAAACTCTGGTCCTTCTGCTTTGCAGGTCAACACCTTAATCACTAAGCCATCTCTTCAGCCCTCAGCTTCTTAAACTGAAAGAATACCTTTGAGGGGAAAAGGAGAAATCCAGAGGAAGATAGGGGCTAGCCTTCCTTGGGATGCAGGCTTGGGAGGTAGGGCATTTTTTCCCACTGTCCTGCTTCCCATTTTACCCTGGGCAGGTAGGGAGAGGGAGAGACAGTTACAGATGCTTGTCAAGATCCTGGGGTGGTGCTTTCAGGAGGCATCTGACCTCATACTGTTTTCTACTTTCTTCAGTTTGTGGGTACTTGATTCTTTTTTCATTACACTTTAAAAAATATTTTTGGATACTTTCATCCATGCACAAAATATATTTTGAACATCTACTAATGATTCTTTATTCTTAGTTTTGAATGCTGGTAGCCATTTCTGGAGTGATCATGAAAAGGTCTACGACACCCATATCTGAGCATTTGCTTCATTGTACCATGACTTTTCATGTTTACGTTCAGAAACAGAAATAATGCCTTTTCCCATAAAGAAGGCCTACAGATGAACAGGAACTCATAAAACACTTCCTGAGGAGTTGATGGTATCCTTGGGAAAAGGACTTATGGCCTGGGTTCAGTTCCCTAGTACCCATGTATAGCCAGATACACAAAGTGATGCATACACATGGAGTCGGTGTGCAGCGGTAGGAGGCACTCACGTGCTCATATTTTCTCCAGCTCTCTCTCTCTCTCTCTCTCTCTCTCTCTCTCTCTCTCTCTCTCTCTCTCTCTCTCTCTCTCTCTCTCTCTCTCTCCCCCCCCCTCTCCTTCACCCTCTCTCCTTGCAAGTAAATTAAAAATTTAAAAATAATTATTTCGCCTGTTTTACTTTTTAATGTGGCTACCAGGCCATTTAAAATGATAAATGTGGCTCATATTGTTTTTGTTTGGACAGTGATGCGTTGGTAGAAAATGAACGCCGGGCTGAGGATGTAGTTCAGTGGTAAAGCATTCATGTAGCCAGCACGCTAAAAACAAAGGAAAACAAAACGGAAGTTAGGTCCAGCAAACCTCTAGTACATAGGACCACAAGGGGGCGGGACAGAGATGCAGTTTCTGAGCTCAGGTATCATGTAGGCAGAAAGCAGGATGATGACATTCATTCCCAGACAACTAAACTGCTTCGAGCTTTTTTTTTTTTTTTTTTTTTTGCACACGGGCCTCATTATGTATCCCAGGCTGCCCTGGAACTCGCAATCATAGCTCCAAAAAAAGGTTGTATTAAACCACTTTTCTAAAATGTGCATGGCCCATACTGTGTCACCCCATAACTTAGCATAATTTTGCTACAGCAGGAATCTAAAAACCCTGAAGTACATTACTTGAATTTGAATTTTAAAAAAGTTAAAATTTTTCAAGCCTAGTCAAGCATGGTATCTCAGAACTGTAATCCCAGTCATAAGGAAGCTGAGGCAGAAAAATAACTGTGAATTCAAGATCAGCTGGGGTTCAGAATAAGACTGTCAAAAAGATAAAATAAAATCTTCAAGCTGCATTGTGATATCTTGGAAATAGACAGACTGAATTCATGCCCCCAAGAGCCCTGGCTCATCATCTGGACCCTGGATCAGAAGATGGGCTGAGTAAACACTGGGAGCCAGAGAACTGGAAGATCCGTGCGAGCGAGGAGTGATGCACAAACGTAGGCTTGAGGTGGGAGGTGGGAGAGCCTAGGGACACACCACCATTTCATCAAAATGCTACTCATTTGAGTATACATTGGCATCAGTTTTCTGGAGAACAATCTGTAAGTGTATATCAAGTCTTTCATATCCTTTGACTTAACGACTCCATTTCTAGTAACTCATAAGGAAAATTTTAAGTTAACACGTATCTGGCTATAAGGGTATTCACCCAACATGACAAGTGGAAAGGAGAAGAGTGTAGGGATGGGCAAAGAAGAGAACCTAATCTAAATGGCAGTCATAGGGTTGGTTAAATCAAGCAAGGTATACAGTACGGAGTGTTTGACAACTATGGCAAAAGATGTCATACAAACATATGTGAAATTCTGTGAATCCCAGCTATAAAATTGAGACATGTCCAGCATGTCAATTTTGCTTTCTTTTTTAAGTGTAAGTATAAATTTTTAAAGGCAGCCATCTGAAAAGGTTATTCTCTAAGGGGTCAGCTGTCATCTCGGAACAGTAGGACTCTGGGCGGCTACCTTATTTTAAAAGTCTTAAGTTATTTTAAAGTATCCCTTCGTTATGAGTCTTAAATGCTTCAATGTTTTCTTGCCCAAATTTCTCTGAGCCTTCGCTATTGGAAAGCACCGATGCAGAGGCTGGGGAGAGAACTTGGTAAATTCAGCACCGAGAACAGAAAGCCAGGAGCGGCGGCGGCACGCAGCGGTCGCCGGCGCCGGGAAGGCGGAGACGAGCGCTCGTCCCCGGGGCTCGCTGGATACAGACTCGCGGCGGCAGAACCTGAGCCCCGAGCCCGCCTGCCGACACCGAGGGCGAACGCACGCGCGCACGCACACACGTACGTAAGCCACGCCTGCAGTTAAGATTCTGGCACTTTTCCAGCGCGCTTAGCGGGATGGGGCAGGAGTCAGGGGCTGGCCAGGCTCCGGGGCCCTGAGGCCAGGTGCGGACCTGGGAGCCGGTCCACTCGACCGGCCCCAGCGAACGCTCCGCCCCGCTCGGCTCCGGGATGCAAAAAATGCAGAGGCGACGTCTTCCGGTGAAAAACGCGGACGCTGCGGCGCGATGAATTTGGTCCCTCTGGAGACGCCGTCCGCGTACTCGGTTCGCTCGAGTCACGTGACCGAGGCTTGCCGCGGAGTCGGCGCGGAGCTGCGGGGTCCGTGGCCGGGCGGACAGCTGGCGGAATGGAGGCAACCCTAGAGCAGCACCTGGAGGACACGTGAGTAGTACGGGCAGCTTCCGCCCGTCCGGAGCTCAGGGTCCGGCAGTGGAGCGGGACCTGCGGCGCGAGCTGCGGGGTGCCAGGACGGGGGCGCCGCTGGGCCCTGCCCTTTCGGCGACCCGGAATTTAAATCCAGACCGACTCCGTGCACTTCCTCCAGGTGTCTCGGTACGCCCCAGGACCGGCCAGCAGGTGGTACCGTCCAGCCGGTCTCCCCGCGCTTAGGAAGTCGAGGCAGAGTCTCTTAAGTGTAAGGTGCCTTACAGGGAGACAGCTCCCTCCCACCAGTGGCCCCGTTTCTCACATCCACTCTGGGAGGCAACTCCTGCTGTCCACAGTTGTCCTAAATGAGTTGTTACATAAACGTGCGAATACACCAAGAACAAAATCCTAGATGGTAACCGCTAATGCTCAGTAATTCCTGGCATAGTCGTTTCTCTCACCAGAGGTGGTAATAATGAAAAAAAATTGAAGCATTTAATGTCTGATACATAAAAAGCCTGTGGGTGTGCTATAACTATTTGCTCACATCTGATTCATGTTTCTGTTATTAGAATGAAGAATCCGTCCATTGTGGGCGTCCTGTGCACAGATTCACAAGGACTTAATCTGGGCTGTAAGTGTCTCATAATACCAGTCTTCTTTTAATGTTGCCTGGGAAACTCTTGTGCCATTTTCTGGCTTTGTTACTTTGCCACTGTCTAGGCACTCTCGCACTCTTGTGAGAATAAAGATTATCTTCAAATCAGACTAAAGAATTGAAAATTTTAGAGTTTTGACTTGAGAGCAGAGTGAGTGTGAGGGCACTCCAGGTTCTCTTGCCACTGCAAACAAAGTCAACCCGTGCCACTGTGTGCATCTTGCTTTATGTGGGAGCTTGGTAATCAAATCTGAGCCAAGAGACAGCAAACAAGCCATCTCCCCAGCTCCCTGTTCTCCCAATTTTACTTTTTAAGAGGCAGAAATGTTCTTTTGAGTTCTAACACAAAGCAGTTGTCCCTACTAGAATGGTATTTGAATTCTTTTAATGGGCTTCAGGTAATCATAGCTGATATTTATTGAATGTATTCCATACTCAGGGACAGTATCTCTAAATGTCACAATAACCCAATAAGCCTGCAAGATGGATGGTGCCATTACTACAACTACTCTTAAGTAAGTCAGTAAAGTAAAACAGGTGTTTTATTGTTAAGACACATCTAAATTCCACACCCTGAGCTCCTATTTGCTAGCAATATGAGCTTAAACCAAAAAGAACCTTTCAGGGCCTGTTTCTTTACTAGGCTGTTGTTTAAAAATGGTTAGAGTAACATATATTGAATTCTTAGATAAAAAAAAAACACCTTTATACAAATTTACTTATTCCTCAATACAACACTGTATGGTAGATAAGAATTTGAGACATGGAGCTTAAGTGACTTACCCAATATACAACTAGTAAGTGGCTGAAGCAGGATTTTTGACTCCAAAGCTTCTTCAAAAATACTCAGCAAGAGCCAAGACAATGTTCAATAAGTTATGTTAATTACATATTGAAGACTTAAAGTCCAGAAAGCTAACTAACTAACATCCAGTTAATAAATAGTCAGAACTAGTAGACTCAGGAATTCTTGCTGCTAATGCAGGAATTTTTATAACTTTGAATTTCTTGCTGGAAGGATAACAGAAAGAGGTAATCTGTAACTCAGTTGTGTTTTACACACAAGTCAGTCATTTAGAGAAAAAGGTAAAAAAAAATTCTCTAAGCATTGGTCAGGTTCACTAATAGATTGAAAGTATAAAAATCTAAAACTGAGTGAGTGAAGCCTTCAAGGTCTGAATTTACTAAATTTACAATACCTCCAGACTACACTGTGGTGGCTGGCAGAGTTTTATATAACTGCAGTGAATCCCAATATTCTACCATAGTGGTCTATATTATCTGTTAAATTCAGACATAGGTAAACTAAAGTAACCTTTAAAAAATGTTTAATTTGCATGTGTGTGTACATGCACACATCCACACCAAAGTCTCTTGCTCCTGCAAGTGAATTCCCACCCAGCTTTACATTGGCAGCTAGAGAATTGAACCCAGGCAGGAAGGCTTTGCAAGCAAATTCCTTTAACCACTGAACCATCTTCCCAGCCCCATTGTGCTACTTTTAGTGACAAGAATATATGGTAAACATTACTTTTTGTACCTGGGATCCAGCACTTATATTAAATACACCAACACTAAAAGACAGTTCTGTGAACATTTGAAAATAGCCAGCTTATTCTAGCAGAATTGCTTACAAAACATTCACATATGCTGTCAATGTGATCTTAAGCTACTCCTGAATAAAGATTTGTGTTCAAGGTTGAATTTAGTAAAAGAAAATCAGATTTCACACAAGAAAATAATTAATTTCAACAAGTCTCTTGCCCCTACTGAATGCTTTTTATCAATCTCACCTCTGAATTTCTTACTGGTTTCAGTGATGTTCTTATAGTGACTTTTTGTGTATCAGATTGACTTGAATCACACTCCATTGTATGCTTAAGAAGATGAATAGAGATGGTGATGGGAATGACTTTGAAAACTCATTTATTATAATGTATTGATTTAAGAACTGTTGCATGGCCTTCTCATTGATGTAACTGATAGCAGAGAAGAAATAGTAATTTCATGTCTGTACCGAACATAAAAAAAAAAAAATGAACTGAACCTTCCTTTTGTGGATAATTCTTGTTATGCAATCAACTAACAGTGTTATCTCTGTTTACCAGGCCGAGGTACCCTGTCAGATGAGCATGCTGGAGTGATATCTGTTCTAGCCCAGCAAGCAGCTAAGTTAACATCTGACCCCACTGACATTCCTGTGGTGTGTCTAGAGTCAGATAATGGGTGAGTACGTATCAGCAGATCTTTTTTCTTTTTTTCAAATCAGAAAATCCCCATAGAGGGAAAATAAATAAGTAAATATTTAAAAAATAATGAAAAAAGAGAGAAAGAAAAGAAGGAAAGGAAAGAGAGAAAGAAAAGGAAGGGAAGGGAAGGAGAGGAAGGAGGAAAGGGAAGGGAAGAGGAGGAGAGAGAGAGGGAGAGGATAGAGGGGAGAGGAGAGGGAGAGAGAGAAGGAGAGAGAAAAAAAAAAGAAAAATCCCCAGGAAAATTTGATTGGGAGATCTGCCTGTGCACATCAGTGGTTAAGTCAGTGTACCATACATAGGACCAGGTGAATTGTCTCTAATAATATTCCTTCAGGCCATATGACCTTGAAATAAAAGGTTAAGACATCATGAAATAATCAGTTTACCAAGAAAAAGAAACTAATAAATAGTACAAAAGATGATTAGTTGAAGAATAAAACCTTCTAAAGTAATAGAAATATTAAAAATATTCCAAAGGTAATGGTTTTTATAAAAATGCTTAAGTGAAGCTGGGCATGGTGGCATAGGCCTTTAATCCCTCCTCACTAGGGAGGCCAAGGTAGGAGGATGGCTGTGAGTTTGGGGCCAGTCTGAGACTATATAGTGAATTCCAGGTCAGCCGAGGCTAGAGTGAGACCCTACCTCAAAAAACAAACAAAATAAAACAAGCTATGTAAAGATCATAATACAAAACTATGCATGCACACTGAGAAATTTTTTTGGAGGGAGCAGAGAGAATAAAAATTAACTTAAGTTTAGTATGCATGCAGGTAAAAAAGAACCAGGGGACTGGGTATGTAGTGCAGTGCAAACATGTACCAGGCCCTCAATTCCATTCCCACCATTACAATAAAAAAATATTAACATTATGAGTAGTAGGATTAAAGATTAATTTTTTTTGTATTTTATAGACTTACCCATATTTCCAAAAGGCTTTGTGCTCATAAAATGCTTTGTTGTATATATAATAATGATGTCACTGTTCTGTGTCTTAAACCACACATCTTAAGACTTATTTCAGTCTACTTGCTAAGAGTTTACTGAGTATTTTCCTCTATCTTCCAGGAACATTATGATCCAGAAGCATGATGGCATCACAGTGGCAGTGCACAAAATGGCCTCCTGACATCTCACGTCAGTTCTCCACCAGCCTCTCAGAAGGGCTCAATCCTACCTATGCTAATTCTCTTGAAAAATTACTGGAATTTCAGAATTTAGGCTGTTCATTTAATGTTCAGTGTGTTCTTCAACCAACCTAACAAGATTCTTATTAAGAAGAAAAGGCAAGAGTTGAGACATTTGTTTGGGCTT
>PVHP010043873.1:0-14347 GCA_004024765.1 Zapus hudsonius
AGAGAGAACCTGCCTCAAACAAGGCAGGAAGAGAAGACCAACACACAAGGTTGTCCTCTGACCTCCACAGGTACACACACACACACACACACACACACACACACACACACACACACACACACACACACACACCACAGAGGGAAAAAAGAAGAAAAGGAAAAGAACACCTGTATAACTATCCAAAGCTGGAAACATGACTGGAAGGGAGTCAGGAAATGAGTGTCCCACTCAGAGAGGCCTCAGAGCAGAGGCTGGACATCAGATCTCCAGGCGTCACCCCGAGGAGGGTTGACCATCAGCTAAAAGATGAGAAGGGATAACCATACCAAGATGCCCTCTGCCTCCACATAGCTGACTCCCATGACAGGCATGCTCACAGAAGAAAGAAGAATCATGGTGGGCAGGAGGGAGGGAGAGAGAGAGAGAGAGAGAGAGAGAGAGAGAGAGAGAGAGAGAGAGAGAGAGAGAGAGAGAGAGAGAACACAATAGCCTACGGGACAGTCACAAAGTCCCTTGCTGCTTGAAAATGCAAAAGAAAGGAACCAGACCTGGCCCAGCACTGGGAGTTGTGGTAGTCTCTGGTCACTGCTGGTGGCCATCACTGAGAGCAAGCAGCGGGCTTCCTCTTCTCTTTCCAAGGAGCCCACACAATGACATGGAAAACAATTTCAAATCAAACCTCCGTGGTGAGCACAGAGTAATAACACACCAAGGGATCCATAAATCACACAGACCAGCCACATCCCACTGCAAATGAACACACTGGAGAATGTCACATCCTCGGGCTGGGGAAGTGGCTCCCTTGGTAGAATGCTTGCCTAGCATGAATGAAGCCCTGGGTTTGATCTCTACCAACCAGGCATGGTGACACATGTATTTCCAGGACTCAGAAAGTGGAGGCAGGAAGATCACCCCTTAGATACACAGTGAGTTCAAGAGGCTGTTTGACTCCCTCAGGATGAACACACAGCAATCTAGATGGACAAACCACATGGCTGTGCAGTCAAATGAGACCTTATTCTGGGTTCTACCTCATCCTCGCTTTCAAACCTTGAGCAAGCTCCCTAGCCCCGCTGAGCCTCAGTTTCCCCATCTGTGGGGTGACTATGGAGGTGTAGTCTGGCAGCGTTAAAGGTATAAATGGCTTCGGGGTGAGCTGCAGAGAAAGGAACCTCACAGGCCAGGGTGGGCTCTCCTGGGCCAGGGTGTGAGTGTCTGTGTCTCACCGCGTCTTAACGTCAGAATCACCCAACTGGCCCCACCCCCACCCGTTAGCCTCACACTTGTCACATGTACACGTCAAGGGACCATTTCCAGTTATTTTTAAACGGGAAGGCGATGGCTGCTTTGACATTGTGATTGCAGCGCTCTCCTGGCTGACTGGGTGGATGTCTCCCACCTACAGTGAGGGAATTGTCATCTGTTTTGATTCACACTTGTAGCCTGAGAGAATGACTAATAATCAGTGTCCCACGTGTGACGAATCAGTCGCTGGTTCTGTCTGGTTCTTGCTTATTTAACAAGGCAGGTGCCATCAGGACGGACCAGGTCTGGATGTCCGCAAACTGCCATATGAGTCCTGCGTGATGTGTCTGCTCTGAAGATGTGAGTCTAGAAGGTTCTCTCATCCTGCCCCACCATGAATAACCCTCTCAGACAGTTATTTTTTTAGTGCCTTGTGTAGGAGAGTCACGTTATCAAAGATCCCTCATCTATCCCTGTGTCCGGATTTGCATATAAACATGTGGCAGACAGCTTCGTTCACTGATCACTTCTCCCCACCCTTTGCCTTAGACCTCCTGACCTTGCTTTGCACCCAAATTCTCTGCAGCCCAGACCTCACTGCTAACAATACCTACCCACACAGTGTCCCCAGACTCATATATACTCTCTGGTCTTCCTTTCTCCAACACAGTAAGATAAAAAATTTTTTTGAGGTAAGGTCTTACTCTAGCCCACACTGACCTACAATTCACTGTGTAGTCTCAGGCTGGCCTCGAACTCACAGCCATCCTCCTACCTCCACCTCCAGAGTTCTGGGATTAAAAGCATGTGCCACCATGGCCGGCCAGGAATACATTTTAATCTACATCTCTGCATTGGAAATCAACCCTGCACCCTCCCGGTGAGTTCTCCTGTGCAGGACAGCATACCACGCTGGAGAAAGAGATCCACCATGGCTACCCCACCCCCTCCTGCTGGGTACCCACCTTCCTATCTCAGAGCTCTTATTCCTTGACCCAGAGAGACAAGGATACAGTACAATCACTAAACACACGTACACACACGCACACACATGCACACACACACATACACATACACACACACTTGCTTTCCAGTGCTTTGGCTGGACAGGCTAGATTCCTACATGTCTGTGATTCAGAGAAGAGAGTCAAGATCTACAGATATTTTGAATTCTGTTTGGCATCACATGGTCCATAAAGGCCAAGAAGTAGAAACCACTGGACTCCATATTGCCCCACTTACCCTGTCTGGTACCCTATTTCCCTCCGATCTTTTTAGGTTCCAGGCTTGCTCTGAGGGCCCCCACCTCCTAGGTTGGCAAAGAACATCCTATCTGGGCAGAGTGAGCTCAGTGGGGAGCAGGAGCTCCGTGCTATCCACTGCCAGTGTGTCGTAAGGATTTAGGGAATTCCTGCTAAAAATATAATTCATTCAGAGGCTGAGGAGAGAGTTCAGTGGATAAAGTGCTTGCCTTGCCAGCAGGAGGATCTGAGTCTGATCTCTAGTACCCATGTAAAATGCCAGGGGCTAGAGAAATGGCTCAGTGGTTAAAGCACTTCTTGCAAAGCCCAAGGACCTAGGTTCACCCCAGGTTCAATTCCCCAGTACCCACATAAACCCAGATGCACAAAGTGGCACATGCATTTGGAGTTTGCAGTGTCTGGAGCATTCTCTCTGTCTCTCTTCTTTCTTTCTCTTTCTGCCTGCAAATAAACAAATATTTTTAAATGCCAGGCATGAAGGTATACGCCTCTAATCCCAGTGCTGTGGAGGCAAAACTCCCCAGCTAGCTAGTCTAGCCCAATTGGTAAGCTCCAGACCAATGAAAGACTATGTTTCAAAAAATGTGGACTATTTTCCTGAAGATAATGTTCAAGATTATCCTCTGGCCTCCATAGGCATGCACACGTATGAAAACACACACACACACACACACACACACACACACACACTTTATTTGCTCAATAAATAAGCATCAAACACTAACTGTGCTCCAGGCCAGCAGGGAGTGGGCTTCTCCAGCCCTCTCCAAAGGTGGGGTGAGCAGCCCTCTGTTGAGGAGCTGTGGAAGCAGGGCTAGGCCTCCCAGGTATGCTGTCCAAGGCCCTCAAGATGCCTGTGACTCGGAGACACAGTTGGGCTATGGAATCCTGTATCCCTGCTCCTGAACTGCCTGGTCCTTCTCTGGGAAGTGGGAGAGAGAGCAGACATTCCTTAGGTCCTTACACTTTATCTTGCCATCTGAGCAGCTAGGAAACCAGAACCCAGAGCAGCAAGAAAACACTAACAGCATGTCCCAAGAGGCTGGATGGGGCAGTGTATCAGTTAGTTTCTTGTTGCTGGGACAAAACACCTGACCAGAAGCAACTTAGGGAAGGAAAGAATTTATTTAGGTTTTCAGTTTTGAAAGGGAAGTTTTTCCATGGTGGGGAAAGCATGGCAGGAGCAGACAGCCAGCATCACATCTTCATATCAGCTTGGAGGAAGTAGATAAAGAATGCATGTCCAGCAGAGCTGAACTATAAAAACTCAAGACCCGGCCCTAGTGACACCCTGCAAGACTCCAGTTCTCAAAGTCCACACCTACCTAAGCAGTGCCACCAACTAAGGATTAAATATTCAAACACATGATTGTATAGAGGACACTTTACATTCAAACCACTGTGGGGGGGGATGTGGACCCAGGTTTCTAGCTTCCTCGTTGTGTTGTTGTTACCTTGCTCAGGAGTGTTAGTATGTCCACACTCTTTAATCCCCTGTGGCCACTCACAGTTTAAAATCATGAGCATCAAACAGACCCAAGTTTGAGTCTCAGCTCTGCCACCTGTACTGTGAGATCTGGAGAAGTGTCCAACCCCCATGTGTTACAGGAGGCAGCCAGTGCCCTAGATTCCAAGGGGCTCCAAGAAACAGACTTAAAGGCGCTTTGAAGGAAGCCTACCATATAGCTCTAACTCAATACATATTGACTACGCGTTTAATGTCCTGCGCACTTTTCTGAATTCTTGCAAAACCTCTCTGCAGTTCACAAAGCCTCCAGAACAATGTCATTTCCCCAAGTGACACTTCTCTTGACAGGTGTGTGGACAAGAGTCCTCTGTGAAACATGTCCAAACCTCTCTTTGCAGCTTCACATCCTCTAAGCCCCTGAGGAGCTGTTGACTCATGCTAAGTGTCCCCAGCAGCTGACCCCCCCCCCCTGGCTGACGTAGCAATGAACTTATCCAAGGGATTGAGGAGTGCAGCAGGTGCGTGTCTACAAGGGCAGGGCTGTGGATGTCCTCCGCCCTAGCTCCATTCTCCAAGTGTAAGGACCCTGTGCCTACAAAGTTGTCTTCTCCAACCCATTTTATTTGAATGTACTTCTTCTTACAGAGGATAGATTGGGAGGGGAGCTGAGACTATTATAATTTATAATCAAAGTCAAAAAGAGTCACCTTCCAAAATAGAAAAAAAAAAAGTGACCTTCTTAGTGGCTTACAAGGTAGAGACAGTGTCCCCATCCTTAATGATTGTGTGGGTGGGTGGAGGGTGTCCCATCACCTCCCTTGCCTCTGAAATGTTCTTTTTTTGTTTTTAGAAATACAATAAAATTAATGGAAGGTGTGGACACTTCATTCATCATAATAGGTGAATAATTCATTATAAAAGTAACTATATCCCATACCCGCATTTCAGAGCTCCTGCTCACTCTCACCCTTGCCTTAGTGGGGTGAGTGGTGACCCCCAGTGTCCTTCCTGAGTATACAGGGCCCATCCCTACTGCAACCACACCTCACGGATGCCAGCAGTCTCCACTACAGTCGGGTACCTTCTTTGACACAGCATGTGTGTGCTGTGGTGAGCTGCTGAAGTCATGGTCTTCTGAATGACCACAGGGACTCGTTTGGTAAGTCAGTGGCTGTTGCAGTCAGCTTTCTAGTTGCTGCACAGGAAGAACCCAAACAAAAGTGGCTTGTGGAGGAATCGGTTTATTTGGCTTATGGACTCGAGGGTAGACTCCATCCTGGCAGGGAAAACGATGGCATTAGCAGAGGGGTGGATACCACTGAAAACAATGGCAGGAAGGTGTGCCAAACACTGGCAAGAGGAAGCTGGCTTATAACCCCCAAAAGCCTGCCCCCAACAACACAGCTCCATTGAGGTTGTAAAATCCAAACTGCCATCAGCTGAGGATCGATTACCCAGAACACATTCATTTGTTTGTGGGGGACACCTGGATCAAACCATGACAGTAGCCATGCCAAGATGTCAGAAGAATTCCTATTCCCATCATGCTCACTACTGCTGGTTGTGCTTCAGTCCCCCAGGAAGGTTCCCAAAGGATGAGCCATCAGTTATGTGCTTCTAGTACACATCATGGGGCTTGCTCTTCCTGATCGAGCAAGAAGGGAAAGCTGGATGCTAAGGTTTATGGGTGACGAGGGACAGGGTGAGCTGTGTGGAGGGGGTGATGAGACCATGGACCCTTTCTCGGTGCACCTGTGTGACTCTGGGGTCCCAAAGGCTGGCTGTGCTCACACATCCTCATCTGCACCTTGATCACCCAGTGGATCCTGGGTGCAGAGGGGCAAACACGGTTGCCCTTGGGGACAACAGAGCCATGCACAGGCAATGCGTACCTTTGCCCGGGAGGGTTTCAAATGGTCCCAAATCGTTCCAGGATGGATTACTTCACCAAGCCAGGTGGTCACCCACCAACTCTGCCCCCTGTGTTACTGTGGTCTAGATTAGTGACAGTAATCTTCATCATCAACTTGACTGGATTTAGAAACATCTAGGACATTAAGACACACTTCACACCTCTGAGTGTGTCTGAGGACATTTCTTCAGAGGATTAATTGGCAGGGAGACCTGTCTTCAATGTAGGCCTCGCCATCCATGTGCTGGAATTCAAAGAGGAGAAGGAAAGAGCCTACCAGCACCCAGCATAGCATATATTCTCTCTCTCTCTCTCTCTCTCTCTCCCATGGTGATAGCTGTTCTGCTCTGTCATGCTTTCCCACCACAGGGGGCTAAAACCTCTGAAATATCTAAAGTAAATCTTTTCTCCCTAAGTTGACCAGGTCACAGTGACAAAAACACCTCACCTATACATGTGCCCATGGACACACCAGGGACTTGGGGTGACTCAGGGGCTGTTCTTGTACTTCAACAAGAAGCCTTCATTCTCAAACCAGAAGAACGGCTGGTTCTCAGTGACGACAGGACTATGAGGGGACACCAGGGAACATCAGCCGGCTTCTATGTCTCTCTGTCCTTCCTCATCATCTTATTGTCACTGTATTTCAGCCTGTGCTGGTCCCCCACCCTCAAGGTCTTCTGCCATGGTATCTTCACCATTTTTCCCATGGCTGGATCTCTTCAAACTTGGGCCTTCCACAGCACCTCATGCTCTGGACCTCAAATGACCTATTTTCCACAGAGCTTGTCACAGCCTATTATGTCCACTTATGTTCCCTCTCGGTCACTAGTTTTGGCACCCACAAAGACACCTTAGCTGACTTGTATATCACTATGGCCCCTCCCATAGCCTGGGGATCACAAATGGCATTAAATAAAAGAATAAATGAAAGCTCACTAGCAGACCCTGAGAGGAGTCAATTTTAATCCAAAAACCCAACAAGCCCAAGGGACCCTGAGAAGACTTGGGAAGGCTTCTTGAAGAACCCCTTTGTGCTTGGAGTCTCTGGCCATGAATCATAGATTGCCCTTCTGTTTCCTTTCAAGTTCAAAGACCCCTGTGTGTTCATTCACAGTCGTGGGCAGATTTCCACAAGCAGCAGATCATGTACATTACCCAGCTTCCTATTTGAGCTTGACTTACTGGAGGGGCTTGGGGGGCATTCGGTCCTTTCTCTAAGCATCTTTCAGAGCTCATGACCTTGGATGTTGCCATGTATTTGGGTTGCTTTTTTCTGGGCAGCGCTGGCAGGGGCTCGTCCTTCAGCTCTCTTTGCATGGCCATGCAGACACTGGATGGTAGTGGGCATGAGCGTGGCTTCTGGGCTCCGTGTGCTGTGCGCACACTCATCACGTGGGGACTCGTTAGTCCCGCCCCAAAGCCCAACAGAGAGAGGCTGCGATGCGCATCAGACCGCGCAGGAGGAACAGCCTTCGAGAGCTTGTCCAACCCCCACCGCACCCCCAGAGAGAAGGGCTGTGTTTGGGGTGAAGTGTTTGTCACCCCAGCAGCGTCATCGTTCCCCAGGATTGAGCTGTGACTGAAGAAGCACTGATCCCGCATCCAATCCCACTCTGTCACATTCCTTGTTTTATAACCACTGCAAACATCACTGCCTTCATCACCAAAATGATGATGTCTTGAAATGACTGCTGGTGATTTCTGGAAATGGAAATTTTTTTAAAAAATCTGTTAACTGGCTTGTCTTACAAATGAAATGAAATGACCAAAATCAGAGTCGAGGTCAAGAGGAGCAGAGACCATGGAAACCAACAAAACAGAAAAGTGACCAGTTGAGCCAATGAGGGAAAATGAGAATAATCAAGATGACGAAAAGGGGATGTTGTGGTTGGCACTGGAGGGCAGGTGTTAGGGAATTGGTGTAGGGATGTTCGAACCAGAAGTGGAAACGTTGCCAGAGTGAAAATCAAGTGGACACTTTTCCACTAGAACATAAATTGCTAAAATTAACTTTAAAGGTGGAAGCTTCATCAAACAACCCCCCCCAAATTGGAAGGAGTCTATGAATCATATTGCTAAACAATTTGCATTATTTTTCTTTTTTTCTTTTATTAATTTTTTTCCATAATGAGTTACATTATTTAGTGGGCCAACAATGAGATGTTATCCCCAATTCCCCAATACCCCCCTCCCCATCCCCAATCAGCTGGATATCCTCCTCTGTGGGCCATCTGGATCAGTCCTTGTGGCAGGGGACCGGCATGGCACCCCTCAGTAACAACACACTTTAACAACACACTTGGGCCAGGAGAACCGTGCTGAATACTAGGCTGTCCAATTTGCATTATTTTTCAAAGCATTAGGCTTCAACAGTTTGGTCAGGCATGTCTTCAAAAATTAATTTTGGAGAATAAATTGTTTCCAAGATATATAAGCTATTCTAGGATGTTTTAAAAACCTGAATGACATCTAATTCATTTTATAAGTTAGATTATTACTAATATCTATGACATATATACAAAAATCTATAGGATAATGTCACTAGCTAATATGTAAAAATTCTAAATAAATATGTATGCACATCAGATTTCAGAAGGGCATTATAAGAATAGTGAAGCATGATTAGATAAAGCATAACTGGGAAGTTAGGTTCAGAGTCTATTAACATATCGAGTTAAAAATAGTAAGAGAAAGCATGATTGTGCCTTGATACTCTGCTCCAAATACATTTACATAAAAAGTTCTGAAAAATGAAAATTGTTGGGTTGAACGTCATTAAAATACAATTCTGTTCTTCTAAAGACCATTGAGAATGTGAAAAGGTGATCCAAGGGAAGGAGAAAAGAATTACAAGTCACTAGGCTGGTAAAGGACATGAACACAGAATATGTCAAAACTCTTACACATCGGTAAAAAGGAAAACACAGTTTACCAAAAGGCAACGTATCTGAATATATCCATGAAGGAAAACACGTCAATGGTCAACAACCACAGGAAAGGAAACACACCATCATTAGTATTAAAGACACGTAACAAGAATAAAATCAAATTGAGATAGGATGAACAAGGGACCCACAGCCACAGCTATTCAATCAATACAGGATAAGCCAGGGGGACAGAAACCAACAATTTTCAACACAAAGCCCCCTAAGTGAACAACATTAAAGCAGCCTTAATACTCACCCACCACAACTCAGGGAACTGAGCGGAAGAGGGGGCAGAAAGATTGTGAGAGCCATAGTGGGGGAGACTATCCAGAGGCATGACACCCCTCAGTAACAACACACTTGGGCCAGGAGAACCAGGCTGAGTACTAGGCTATCCATAGTCCCCTGCCACAAGGACTGACCCATGGAAGAGGATACCCAGCTGATTGGGGATGGGAGGGAGGGCATTGGGGAATTGGGGATAACAACTCATTGTTTGCCCACTAAATAATGTAACTCATTATGGTCAATAAATATATATATTTAAAAAAAAGAATGGCAGAATACAGTCACTAGCACAATTTCTGGTGTGGAACGAATTCTCCACACGTAGAGTGCTCTCTCTTAACTCCATGCCCCATCTGCCCAGCTATTGATATTTCAACCTTGACAGGCAATGGGAGAGGTTTCAGGTTCCCTCCCTCACCCCAGGTGGCATCAGTGCCTGACCCAGTGCCCTAGGGAAGGAGGCCTCCTGTCCCATGTCACTCTCTGCAGGAAGCTTCAGCTACACTCTGACGCATTCCTGCAAATGGAAAACTAATGTCTCACCAAATGGCACCTTGTGGGCTCAGCAGGTAGAGCGTCACTTGTGCAGGTGCAAACTAGGAGACACTGTGTCACTGTCTGTCACAGGTACCCCTGAGGAATGGGGCTAAGGGTCAAAACCAGGGGCACTTGGGTTATGCAGGTGGCAAGTGACAAAGTACAGCCAAGAGTTGGCAGGTCCCCCTCAGAGAACAGTGACTAGGCGATTACCTATTCACCAGACTTCAGCCTGGGAGCACCCTGCTTACTGCCCAAGGAAGTGACAGTCAAACCAACATCACAGCCTGGCTGAGGCCAAGAGATCGAAGTTTGGAAGCCAGAAGTGGCTGGGAGGGACAGGCCTGACTTACAGATCAGAGGAACCTTCATAAAAAGAGCTCTGGAAACCTGTAGGGCTGTCCTCGTAGGTCTTTGAAAGTTCATGGCCACACTTGCCTAGCATGGAACTCCACAGAACTAGTCAAGGAACAGTGGGATATTCTTGGACAGCAACTCCCAGAGCTTATCCCGACAGGGCGCTGTTCACACTCTGATGAGCAGAGAGGAACATCCCTGGGGTCGCTTGGGCATTGAATGGGGCCTCCAGGGGTCACCCCTGCTATTCAACTACTTTCCAGAGCTAAGTCCACTCCTTTTAAAGGAAGACAACAAAACCCAGACACTTCCAACACAAACCTCACCCACTGCCAATCACCAGATGTGACAAGAAGCCGGACAGTGTGGTCCACAAGCAGAAGAGAAATTGATCTGTCAATGGACAGAGATGTGAAAGAGCAGAGAGGATGGGGCTGGCAGACAACGAGGCAACAGTCATTTGCCTGGAGTATACAAAGGAGGGGAAGAGCCATTGAGGAGAAGAGGAAGAGGAGAGAGACAGGGAGAGAGGAGAGAAGGAGAGAGAATGAGAGAGAATGAGAGAGAGAGAGAGAGAGAGAGAGAGAGAGAGAGAGAGAAAGAGAGAGCAAGTAGAACTTTCAAGGAGAAAAACAATACGCCAGCAAGAACTTTTTCACAGCATGGGATTAGCAAGGGATTCCATCTGCAGGAAGAAAAGATCAATGAACTCCTAGGCTTAGAGAATGGGTTTATCCTACCGGAAGCAAGATATTAAAACCCCACAGAGCCTCTGTGAGCTATGGGACAATTTCAAACCATCAAGCAGAAGCATAAAATGAAAGGAAGCAAAATAAATAAATAAATAAATTGACCCAGTAAGGGCTAAACATTCCCAAACTTGTTGAAATTTATAAACTCTCAAATCCAAATAGTCATCTACCCCAGGCAGAATAGACACAAAAGAAACACAACCACAATACATCATAAACAAACTGCTAAAACCATTGATGAAGGTGGGGGGGGGAATGCCAAGAAGTCAGAGACAAAAAGACAATTTCTGTTAAGAGGAATAACTCCTTGAGATTCTTGGGGGAAGCTTGGGTTGTTGCTTCCCAAGGGGAAAGTAGACAGTAAAGTGGGTTTAGCAAGAGTGTGGTGTGCCCCCCAGATACCTATCTTCAGTCTAAAGACAAGGGGTACAGGAGGGTTCACATGGAAGGGGTAGGACAAACCCTCATGTCCTCGTGGCAGGAAAGACACACTGGCTATGTGTGAGGACCTGTCAGAAAGCCCAGGTGAGGTTTGATGGATGGAGTGGAATAATGACAGTGAGGACAAGCACTAAATACACGTCGCAAGAATCTTGTAGGACTTCGGGTGTCCTGAACTTGGGGGTGTGCTGTAGTCAACTTACTTTGTTGCTGTGCAGGAAGAACCCAAACAAAAGCAGCTTGTGGAGGAATGGGTTTATTAGGCTTACGGACTCGAGGGGAGACTCCATCCTGGCAGGGAAAACGATGGCATGAGCAGAGGGGAAGGTGTGCCAAACACTGGCAAGGGGAAGCTGGCTAATAACACCCATAAGCCTGCCCCCAACAACATGGCTCCAGGAAGGTTGTAAAACCCAAACTGCCATCAGCTGAAGATCAATCACTGAGAACACATTCATTTGTTTGTGGGGGTCATCTGGATCAAACCATGACAGGGTGGGAGGCAGGTAGCAGAAGGGAACAATGGCTGTGGTTGAATCCTTGGAAACAAGAAAACAGATGGAGGGGTGAGTTGAGGAGACACTGATGTCATCAGTCTTGGGTGGTCCCCACTAGACATGCTGTGGCCCCATGGCTGGGGGAGTGGGAACACAAGTACATGGTCTACACGATGTCCACTCCACCATTTGAAGACCTTGTCAGAGGGCAGACTTGACCTCTGGAGGGGTGAAGACTACATTTGGAAAGGTCCTGTGATGCTGGTGGCTGGATCCACACATGCAGTAGGTAGGGTAAACCCACCCCCATCTGTAGCAAGCATTTTGATATATTTCTCTTGCCTCACCCCAGATGCAGTTTCAAAAAGCAGAAATGCTTTCTCTAAAGACAAAAGGCAAACCTCCAGCCTCCCTGCCTTCCCTGTCAGTTGGCATCCGCTTGCAGACAAGTGTCAGGGGGCTGGCTGCTTGCCAAACTCTCCCAGCTCACTCACTCTTAAAATACCCTCAGTCATAGATGCTTCTAGAATGTGAGCTGACCTGGAACACTTTGGGACAAGGGCAGCAAAGCTTTCAAGCACTTTCCTGGAACAAGGAGGAGGAGGAGGGGGAGGAGGAGGAGAAGAAGAGAGAGAGTGTGCACGAGAGAGAGGACAGTTTAGAGTGGCAGATCAGGATGTCAAGAAGGCCAGCTGTCTGAGCTGGTGCAGCAGCAGCCCCCCTTGCAGAGAGCTATGAGAGGCCAGGGAGATTGTCCATGCAAGCAGATGAGAATGGGGAGGAAGGGAATACAAGGAACTCACAGAACATTCTAGAGCCTGATTTCAGAGTTGTCTGGTCAAAGGGTCAGCAAGCAGTACCTCATCTGGACCCATACCTATTACAGACACGGTGCTTAACTGTCTTTCTAAATCTCTCTGGGTTATTTTTCAGCCAAGGATAGAAGAAGTCACGACACAGGTGTCTGCATGGCACCCAACCTAGCCTGCACACACCACAGGGGTCCAATTCATGCCATTGCTTCCTTCGCCTCTGCTGGAGACATGAAGTGGAGAGGTCACAAAGACCCTTGCATATCTCTCCAGCTATTTTTGGCACAGTCTACCCAGCTCCATATTCTCTCTTCCTCTACCTCCCCCAGGCCGCTTTAGACAGGCCTTCCACGTCCCACCTACACTGGGGCTGGAAATTCAAAAGAAGGAAATAACCCTCAATGTGGATTAGCAGATGACAACACAAAACTAAGTCGTTTTCTCATCAAGCATCCCTAAGATGTCACTGCTACAATTGGCTGCTTCCTGCCCATTGCTCTTTTTCTGTATCTAGTATGCCCCATGCCCTGGTGCCCAGTTAGGCTGTTTCCAGAGCCTACCCTTGTCATCCTTGGAGACCAAGACAAAGGGGTTCCCCAGTTTGTGCGAAAGAAACTCAAGATCACTTGATGTCTCTAGAAACAACATTGCCTCCATGGCTCTGAGGTCACATGCAAGCTGATTTATCCCTGGCTCCACAGGCAGGAAGGTCTGCTAGGAAAGACTTCAAGTTCACATGTTCAGGACTAGCAGGTGCCTTAGCAACTATAACTTTACAAGATGTCTCCAGCCCCGCCTCAACACAGGCCTTGGTCTGGATGGGGAGGCATCTCCCCAGCCATGGCTGCTCTCAAGGATTCAGATGTGTGGGAGGCTGGGAACAGGGAACGAATACAGAGGGTCCATAGAACCTTCTTCCAGAGTTTCCTTGCCTCAGTGGTACCTCATTTTCAATCCTGGTCCCATCAATGATGACAGGTATAGTGCTTCAATATCTTTCTTAATAAAGAGGGGGATGGTAACAAGTTTGAGAGGCAGATGTAAGGGCCGAGGGGCCCTGCCAGAAAACTGGCTCCTCATCTCCTAGAAGGTGGGAGAGGGCTGCAGAGCATAGGAAAGGGCAGAGGGCAGCATATAAATAACAGTTTCTCAGAACATCCTGATAAGAGCAGGTCACCTGGATGTGGATACCCAAGGGCCCTTATACCAGGGGCAGCGTTAGACAGAATTTTGAGGAGGTATGTGTCTCCGGATCCTCTTCTAAGTGGCCTGTCCCCACTCTGATCAGTGCCACATTAAAACGGGGAGAGAGAGAGAGAGAGAGAGAGAGAGAGAGAGAGAGAGAGAGAGAGAGAGAGAGAGAGAGAGAGAGAGAGAGAGAGACCTAAGGCAGGCAGTGACCTGGAAGACTTATGTTCCCATATACTTGAATGCAATGAGGGACCCAAACACAACATTGCCACCCACCCTTCAACTTTCCTGGACATGCTGACTCAGACTTCCCACTTTTGCACCAGGACTGTATGACTGTGTGACCCTGATCCCCAAACTCATCTTGCTCAATATAGCACCCCACACTGGTCTCAAGAGGGGTGAATGGCATGCCTTCAGGATGGTTGGGCAACTCTGTCCCCCTCCTGTCTTTGGACATCTTTTGTCCTCATCCCACAAAGACTGAAGAAGCTGGACTTCATTGAAAAGCTGAGATGTGAGGCCTTCTCCACGTCCAATAACAACAGGTAGAAATATCTAGAACTGTAGAAGGAAGTTGCCAGAGGAAAGTGTCTTCCCAAGCCATACCTCAAGTCCCACACAGAAAATTGATGAAATCCAGGTAGAAAAAAAA
>PVHP010043874.1:0-14332 GCA_004024765.1 Zapus hudsonius
GAGAGAGAGGAGAGAGGAGAGGAGAGGAGAGGAGAGAGAGCAAAGAGAGGAGAGAGAGAGAGAGAGAGAGCGAGCGCCGGGCGCCTCCGCCGCTCTCCCCCGGCTCTGCGGAGCGCACCTCGCCCCTCCGAGACTTCCAGGAAGGCAGAAGCCGGTGACGCCCGTCGTGCTCGTCGCCTGGACACCGGGTCCCCAACCCCCGGCCAGCTTCCCGCACCCCAGGCAGGTTCCGGGGCTGCTTTCCAAGTCCGCGAGGAGTCCAAGGCGCGCGCCCTCGCCCACATCGCCATCTATCCGCCATCGGTCCTGCGCGCCCGGGGCGGCCGGTCACGTCGCTTCTTGGCCCGAAGCTTCCCAAACGCCTTTCCTGGGGCCGCGGGGCGGGACCTTTTCTCTGCCTTTGGAACATCTAATTTTTCTCTTCCGGCGTTATGTCTCCAGCCTGCTCAGAGAAAATCCGTCTTTCTGGAATGGATGGTTTTTGAAGACAACAGACACCCCTGGACGATGAAAATCCCTTTTTTCACCTAATCGAAGTAAAATGAGGTAGATTAAGCCACTCTGCCCACCTTCCGCCACTTGGCTCCATGGCTTAGTTGGTTAAAGCGCCTGTCTCGTAAACAGGAGATCCTGGGTTCGATTCCCAGTGGGGCCTCGCGTTTTCACTTCTCAGGATGAGACCGTTGTTTACAGGTTGCTTGACTGTGATCTGGTTTTGGCAGATTTTTTTTTTTTTTTTTGAAAAAAGAAATCAATTCTTACGGAGATTACTCCAATTCATAGTTTTTCCAAAGTATAAACGTGTGGCCCTGAGATCCCCAGAGATGTCCTCAAGCCAGGGTTCATGGCAACTTCCAGAATCTGGATAGCGCAAAGAATGGATTCTTCCAGAACCTTCCACAGGAAGGCAGCTCCAGACATTGGCTTTTAGCTCCTGAAGACCCATTTCAAAGTTATAACTTCCAGAAATATAGGGGATATTTGAAACCCCTAATTGGCAGCTTCGCAGAGCGGTGGTAGACAACAAATGCGGGTTTGTGATTGAAGGCAGATTTTGTGGCTGTAGGAACGCGCTGTGATCAGTGTTCCATACAAAGCAGATGATGGAAAAGAAATCCAGAAAGTTCTCTAGGAAGAGAGTCATAATCACAGTGCTTAATAGTTGTGTTGGAATCTAGGGTTCATATCAAACTTGCCTCTATGTCTGTGTCTCTTCCTCTGCTCTTGCAGAAGTGATAAAACCCAACAGCCTTCTCGAAGGTTCACGACCCAGGCCTTGCACCGAGGAAGCGCTGGCTGCCTGGAGCTCTTGCCAAAATGGTTGATTCTAAAACTTTCACATTGCTATGAAATTTCTCAAAAGTTGGCTTTATTTTATTTAGATGTATGTATGTATGTAAGTATGTATGTATGTATGTATTTAGGTCTGTCAAGATAGGGTCTCACTCTAGCCCAGGCTGACCTGGAACTCTCTCTATAGTCTCTGACTGGTCTTGAACTCACATTGATCCTCCCGAGTTTGGACATTAAAAGTGTGGGTGCCACCACCAACCCGGCTTTTTTTTTAAAACTTGGGTTTTTCTTTTTTCTTTTCTTTTTGGTTTTCGAGGTAGGGTCTCGCTCTAGTTCAGGCCTACCTGGAATTCACTCTGTAGTCTCAGGATGGCCTTGAACTCATGGTGATCCTCCTACCTCTGCCTCCCAAGTGCTGGGATTAAAGGCGGTGCGCCACCACTTCCGGCAAACTTGGGTTTTTCACAACATGGTACCGAGTGAGAATGTTTGCTTCATCTCATGTTTATTGTTGCTTTGGGTATGATGTCCTAATTATTGACCCAAATTGTTTCAGGATTTTATCTTTTTAAAAAATTATTTATTTGTAAGCAGAGATACACATACGCACACACACAGAGTTAGGATTTCATCTTCGATTCAATATGCCACACAGTGGGCCTCGACTATATACTTAACTGCTTCACCACAACGTGTGGAAAGATGTAACTTCGAGGTGATCTGAACGAGTCCATGGCCTGAAAGTTCCTAACCTGCTGTGATGACTGTCGGGTTGTGCCTGCGACCCGTGTCCCTCCCCATGTCACCAGAGTGCCCTCTGGGGGCTTTAAAGCTCCAGAAAAGAGCAAATGAAGACAAGATGGGGGTGGGGAGGGAGGGAGGGAATTCATTTGGTTTTCTTGTGAAAGCAAGTTACTTAAAAGCTTCCTTATGGACAGAAAGGGGTATTTCATTGAAAAGACACAGAGACGCTGCCGGTGAGTCTAACAAAAGCGTTGCCGAGCGCTGTCATGAGCCAGAAGCTCGTTGAACAACATCTGTACATTTGCTAAAGATAAAACTTCTTGCTTTTCCGTTATTTGTTGGTTTAGTCATTCAGAGGCAGGGTCTCATTTTGTAGCCCAGGCTGGCCAGGAACTCGGCAATCCTCCTGCCTCAGCTCCCATGTTCTGTAGTTCTGTGATTAAAGGCTGTGCCACCACACTGGGCTTGAGGTTTGCAAAATAAAATAAAATATGGGAGGAGGAGAAGGAGGGGAAAGGAGCAAGGGACGGGGAGAGGGAGAGGAGGGAAGGAGGAGGAGGAGGAGGGACAAAGCTAGCCCCTGGCCTCGCTTGCAGTCTCAGCCACGGTCACCACATACTCTGACCTGTCTGTCTAAAGTCTCTTAGCTGGCTTCCCAGAGATCCCCGCCCGACAAGCACTTCTGAGTGAATCATTTCAGTTTTCAATGGTGAGGTTCAGAAGCAGGGACGTGTGCCTTTGGGAAGAATTTGTCCCATTCGAAGCAGGGGGCTTTGGATTGCCGTGAGCCGGGGCCCATGCTGAGGCCTGGAGGACCTCCTGCATCTGTGTGCTCGGCTGACCAGGTAGCAAGTATATTTCACTTAATAGCATCGATAGACCTAACAGTGAGATCCCAGGGGTGGCAGGCTCCATGGCTTAGTTGGTTAAAGCGCCTGTCTTGTAAACAGGAGATCCTGGGTTCGAATCCCAGTGGGGCCTTTTTTCCCCATCTTGGTAATTTCAACACCTCCTCTGAAGTCGCCATTTGGCACACAGTCCTGACCCAAATAATCATATACTCCGTGGCTACAAAATCCCCATTTGAAGAAAGAGGTTTATAGCTGTATTTTGACTTTTCCCCCCTCTAACAAGTACCAAGCTTGCAGATTCAAAACTGTATGGATGTAAATTAGGTCATCTCAGGAATCCAGATAAATCTCAGCGTGACTGATCTTAGAAGAATTTCTACGAGTTAGTGGGGTGAGGGGAGGATTAGACATTTGCAGGGTCGAACTGCCCTTCTGACAGCATTCAGGAACAAGTACAGCCTCCATTGGTCCTCTCATGAACCAGGCCAGCTTAAAATATCAGCCCGGTTTGCCAGAAGCTGAGGGCATCGTCATCCCTGGGTTGAAACAAAACTACTGAAGGCAAAAGCGAGAGGAGACGTTAAGCAAAGTGTGGCTGCGTGTGTTGCACACGTCTGTGATCCCAGCCCTTGGGAGGCCGAGGCGATAGGATGGGGTGTTCAGGGCCAGCCTCGAGGACACCGCGAGTCCGAGGCCAGTCGGAGCTACGAGAGAACCTGAACTTGGGCTGGAGCGATGGCCTCGAAGCCAAGCCTCAGCTCCCCTGGACCCATGTGTGCCAGGGGCACCAGGTGGCACATGCGTGTGGAGGTTGCAGGTGCCCATGCTCTGTATCTCTCTGCTCACAAGTAAATGAAATATTTAAGGAAAAACCCACAAGAGATGCTCCTCACTAGAGGTCAGTGTTATGAATTATTTTGAAGAAATCTTTAAATTACACTTTCAACTCCTTTTTTATGTTTTTTTGGTTTTGGTTTTTCGAGATGGGGTCTTGCTGTAGACCAGGCTGACCTGGAATTCACTATGTAGTCTTTGGGTGGCCTTGAACTCTCAGGGATCCTCCTACTTCTGCCTCCCGAGTGCTGGGATTAAAGGCGCCACCATGCTCAGCTTTGTGGCAGTTTTAAATATGCAGATGTGTATTTTAAGTGAAAACTTCAAAAAAATTCACTGAAATAATAGACTGTCCTCCCTTCCCTTTATTGTTTTGCTCTCTGCAAGGTCTGGATTTCTGCTTTGATGAGTTTCTTTTTACTATCTTTATTGAGAGAGAGAGAGAGAGAGAGAGAGAGAGAGAGAGAGAGAGAGAGAGAGAGAGAGAGAGAGAGAGAGAATGGCCACTGGCTTTGCTTGAGGGCTGAGAAATCAAACCCCAGTCATTAGGCTTGGCAGGAAAGTGCCCTAACCTGTGAGCCGTCTCTCCAGCCATGTTTTGATGAGTTTTGGGTGTCCTGGTGTCTGTCACCATTTCCCTGGAGCAGGTTGTCAAGACAGCAGTGAGAGCAGCACTCAGGTTTCTCTTGCCTCTCCCTCTGCAGTGTCACCTGGGCCCTGGCAGAGGTGACTCATTTCATGCTAGGCAGTTGGTCACCTTTGCTTGTCACATTGATGGAGTTGAGTTCTTTTAAAGAACGAGGTGGGTGAGGGTGAGAATCACAGACACGTGGACGAGGTGGGTGAGGGTGACGAGAGGCTCTAGAAAAACCAAAATAAATAAATAAATAAATAAATAAAAATAAAGAACTTGTTCCTTAGCAGGATTTTCCAGAGCCTCTCTTTACCTTCTTACAGATGAGATGGATGAGTATTCTTGGTCTTTCCAGAACTTTCTTTGCTACATTTTTGTTAAAGTTCTTAGCCAGGAGTGGTGGCACACACCTTTAATCCCAGTGCTCGGGAGGGAGGCAGAGGTAGGAGGATCGCCATGAGTTCAAGGCCACCCTGAGACTACAGAGTGAATTCCAGGCCAGCCTGGGCTAGAGTGAGACCCTACTTTGTGGAGAGGGAGGTGTTCCCAGTATGCGAAGATTTTCCCTGAGTTGATCTGAGAGAACCCCAGCACTGTGTTATCTGTTTTGTGTCTGGGTTTTCAGATATGGCTAAATTACAACAGGTCATTTTTAGTTCTTTATATATCTTTTAGTCTTCAGGGAACACAGGAAATAAATAAATTAGTCTCAGGGGAATTTGAACTCCAGTTCTGCAACTTAAAAAATAAAACAGGGCTCTCACACAGGGCTTCGCACTTAAGTGTCATTTGAATTGCCAAGGGAGCTAGTTAAAATACAGGTGCTTAGGGACTCATCCTCAGAAGTTTGCATTCTTGTGTAGCTGGTGAACCAACCAGGAATGTGCATTTTTTTATTTTTTTATTTTTTGAGATAGGGTCTCACTCTGTAACCCAGGCGATTCTGAACTCACTCTGTAGACTAGCCTGGCCTTGCACCCTTGGTGGTCCACCTGCCTCAGCCTCCAGAGTGTGGGATTATAAGTGCAAAATGTGATTTCAAAAAATATTTTTATTTGCAAGCGGAGGGAGATAGAGAGAGAAAGAGTGGGTGTGCCAGGGCCCCAGCCACTTTGTACTTGTGCCACTTTGTGCATCTGGCTTTCCATGGGCCTGGAGAATTGAACAGCGGTCGTTAGGCTTAACCACTGAGCCATCTCTCCAGCCCTGGAATGGGGTTTTGTTGTTGACTTTCAAGGCACGCCCAGGCCATTAAGTTTGAATAATGGCTGTGGTGTCCTGCACTCCCCTGCCCATATCTCACTGCCTCCTTCCCGCAGAGGCTGCTGTCCCCACTGCCTCTGGATGTTTGTCTGGGTGAGCTGAGTCCCTGGATCCTCTGTCTCACTTAATTTACAACGTCTCAACTTAGCGTCAGATGTGAGATCGGCTCACTCCTGCCCAGCTCTGTTCACTTATTCTTTCTTAGAAAAATGTAATTTATTTATCTAAGAGAGAGAGAGAGAGAAAATGACCGCTGCTCAGTGCCACTGCAAACAAACTCCAGACACATGTGCCACATTGTGCATCTGGCTTTATGTGGGGATTGGGGAATCGAACCCTGGCCAGCAGGCTTTGCAAGCAAGTGCATGCAACCACTAAGTTATCTCTCCAGCTCTGTTCACTTCATTATGTTTTTTTTATTCATTTTCAAGCTGAGAGAGAGAGAGAGAGAGAGAGAGAGAGAGAGAACCAGGGTCACCACCTTGTGGGTTGGGCCTATGTGGGTCCTGGGGAATTGAACCTGGGGCCTTAGGCACTGGAGGCAAGTGTCTTAACCCCTGAGCCATCTCTCCAGCCCCAACTTCATATTCTTGAAGGAGGAAAATATAAACAAAACCTCAGCCCTTCCTGTAGAGGAGTTTCATGATGAATAGACAGTTGAAGTCAGTGCACATCTGTGGTCCTGGCGTTGGGAGGTGGAGGGAGGAAGCCGAGGAGCTCAACGTCCTAGTTGGCGATCAGTGAGTTTGAGGCCCACCTAGGCTAGCAGAGACTCTGTCTCCAGACAAGTAGAACAAAACGGCACAAGAAGAGGAGGGACTGATCATCATAGCAGTGAATAACTGTGAGGTGGCCACTCTGAGAGCATGGGGATGGGGGAGGATAGTGGTGGCTTCTCTTCTACCTTGTCTGGAGCAGTGCTGGCTCGGAGGTGGCCTGCATGTGATGGGGATGGGTTGAAACCGTTACAGAGCACCTAAGAGAGAACAGGACCTGGAGCTGGGCGTGGTGGCACGTGCCTTTATTCCCAGCACTCAGGAGCCGAGGAGATGGCTCAGTGGTTAATGGCACTTGCTTGCAAAGCCTGGCAGCCCAGGTTCAGTTGCCCAGTGCCCATGCAAAGCCAGATGCACAAAGTGGTGCATGCTTCTGGAGTTTGTTTGCAGTGGCAGGAGGCTCTCTCTCGTGTGTTCTCTCTGTCTCTCCTTGCTTGTAAATAAATAAAAAGTTTTTAAAATAATTTGGTTTATATTTATTTAAAAATAAATTGATTTAATTTGGTTAATGTTGTGCTTAAGGTTAAAAGGGGTACAGGGACAGAGGAACAAATGAAGCCAGCATGTCCCATGAGCTCCCCATGCAAGAAAGCCCACCGTCCTGTGATGCTTGCAAAGTCTTCACTCACGACCTGAATTCCGGAAAAGTGAGGGGCTTGCAAGCCTTGGGTGCTTTACTTAGTTTCTTAAAGCTTCAGGCTCCTCAACTGTAAGGGAAGGTCGTAATGGTGTCCACTTCAAGCTGTGGGAACGTGAGAAGATTCACGCGAGGTGCTCAGTGATTACTATCAGTACTGTTATTAATGCGTTTGTCTTTTTCTCTTTTTTAATTAATTAATTATTGTTATTATTATTATTATTATTATTATTATTATTATTATTATTTTTGTTTTTTGAGGTAGAGTCTCGCTCTAGTCCAGGCTGACCTGGAATTCACTATGTAGTCTCAGGGTGGCCTTGAACTCAAGGCGATCCTCCTACATCTGCCTCCCAAGTGCTGGGATTAAAGGCGTGCGCCACCACATCCAGCCAACATTTTGTCTATTTTCAAAAATTTGGAGTTGAGGAGTAAAGTAAAGCCTGATAGTCTGGGTCTGATTCCCCCGTACTCCAGAAGATAAAGCCATCTGCACAATGTGGCGTATGAGTCTGGAGTTTGTTTACAGTGGCAAGAGGCCCTGGTGCACCCATTCTCTCTCTCCTCTCTCTCTCTCTAATTCAAATTCAAATAAAATTATTTTAAAAATAAGACTTCATTAGGGTAAGTCCCCATTTTCCTTGCTATTAAGTTTAATGAACAGAAAACCTGATGCAATCCGTAATCACAACCCAACGGTAAACACCAGATCGGCTGTTTCTCCAGGGAGCTTCACCCGCTGGGGACCATCTCTCCCAGATCCCTGGCCCTCTGGGTGAGGACTGGTTTTATCTGCTTCTGAGACAGACATGGAACCCAGGAGAAGATTCTCTGCTTCCAAAGCCCATTCACCCATCCTGCCACATCAAGACCTTTGGAGGCTCTCTCTCACTGGATCCCAGCCCTGGTCAGACCTGGTCCCCTTTGTCCCTACCCCGGAGATCTGGTCCTCCTGCAAGCTTTCTCCAGCCTAGGCTTTGGCAGCTGATCACACCTGCTCAATAAGTCCAGATGAAAAGAGGTACAAGCTCATGATGTCTCATTCTGCCAACATCAGACTAAATATCCTTGGGTTTTGTTTGGTTTTATTTGCTTTTAAGGCATGAGGGTTGTAACTTCTGTGTTACATAAAGATCAACCAGGCTGAGATACCTCAGTGAATTTAACCTAATTCTCATATGCCGAACAAGTGATTCACATTTGTTAGTTTCAACCTCACAATTGTGTCTAAAAGATCAGTTGTCTAGGTCCTGGGCGGGGAGGGAGAAGGAATGAGAGAGTAAACAAGTTTATTGGGCATGGTGGTGCACGCCTTGAATCCCAGCACTCAGGAGGCAGAGGTAAGAGGATCACCCAGAGTTTGGGGCCACCCTGGGACTACATCGTGAATTCCAGGTTAGCCTGGGCTAGAGCAAGACCCTACCTTTAAAAACAAAACAAAAAAATATAAGTAAACAAATTTGTCAGAAGGCAGGACTTTGAGGTTCAATTTGGTGATCAACGAAGGCAGCGACTGTTGAACCCACGACCGCCAAGAAAAGACCACAGACTCAATTCAGGCCAAATTGAAGCAAGCTACATTTGTGCACACAGGAACTGGCCAGCGACTGTCACACCCAAAAACAGGGCTCCAGAGATCAGCAGCCAGCACAAGAAAAAGTGGTTTTTATATCCAAAAACTTGGGGAATTTCCAACAAGGGGTTTAACAAGCAGAATACATAGTTGATTAAAAGTTGGCATATTTCCCTGGATGGCATGGGTCTTATCATGGTCAAGGAGGGAAGTAACTTAGATTCTGGGAAGAGTGATAGCATAGTCAGGGAGGAGCGATTGAGCACAGTGAGAGAAATTCCAGGCAAGTTTAAGGTACAGTCAGATCAAACAGAGCTTTGTTCCAAAATGGCTTCTAACTCCAAGATGGAGTCTGTCTGATTCTTCAGTGACCAACGTACCGAAACGTTGAGGATATTCTTTCTTATTTTTTAAGACTTTTTATGGATAGTTTCTATAATTATAGACAATAAATTATTAGGATTCCCTCTCCACCCTCCCCCACCGCTCTTCCCCCTCACATTAGTCTCTATTTTGTTTCCGCGTCGTCATCTTTTCCTCCATCATGTGTAGGTCTTAGCAGGCACTGTGGAGGCTGGTTTTGCCCAGTTGCTTGATGTGCAAATACCTTTCCTCTAGAGTTGATCATCTTCTCTCCCACACGCCCAGCCCCGTCCTCTGCAGTTAGACGTCTGCCACAAGCTGTTCACACCATGAATTCAAATACTTGGTGGTTTTACAAGTTGGTAGCTTTTCAAAATGACCCAGAGGCCTCTGAGAGGACATTTTAGGATGCATAGACACTCATGATAATCAATACTGGCCAGACTTCATTTTTATCTATTAGAGATCCTTCTCGGTTTAAATAATCGATTCCCAATAATCTTCGCAGAAATCCCCTGCCGCCCTTCCTGTTGTTTGCATTTTGAATCTTTCAGCCCCTCAGATAGAAGTTTTAATTTCTTCTTCTTTTTTAAACTTTTTATTCATAGCTTCCATAATCAAAGATCATAAGCCATTATGAATCCCTCCCCACCCTCTCCCATATCTCTTCCCCCTCTCAATTAGTCTCTGTTTTGTTTCCGTGTCGTCATCTTTTTGTGTACATATTACTAGGCACTTAGAGGGCATGGATATCAGGGCCGGTTTGGGTCCGGCAGTTTTCGTAATAAGCAGTCCTCCCCTTCCTTTGGCTTGTACAATCTTCCCACCACCTCTTCCGCAATAGACCCTGAGCCTCGGGAGCTGTGATAGAGATGTCCCCGTGCTGAACACTCCACTGTCACCTCTTCTCAGCACTGTGGTGTCTTTTGTGTTATCCCAGTGGTCACGGCCATCTGAGAAAGAGAAGCTTCTCTAGACAAGAGTGAGAGGAGCATTATTATATGGGTATGCTCATTTTTTAAGTGCTTGTATGGAGTTTAGCAGAAAACAACCAGTGTTACAATCATGACCTCCCCCCCCCCCAACTAAGGCTTTTGACTAGGTCTTCAGTACCAGGCAGGCTTTTCCTTCTGTGGAGCGAGCCTCCAGTCCAATTAGAGAGCAGTTGGTTTCTCCACAGTAGAAGTGCCACTACTGCCCCAGTTGGCACACTTGGCCTGGCTGGCCGTCTGAAGGCTTGCAAGGTCCACTGCTGTTCACCACCGTTGATGACTTCTCTCTCCCCTGGGGCTGCATGCAGGGTAGCTTTTTCCAGCTTTCTGTCAGCTGTTTTGAGGTAGGGTCTCACTCTAGCCCAGCTGACCTGGAATGTAGTCTCAGGGTGGCCCTGAACTCACGGTGACCCTCCTCTCTCTGCCTCCCAAGTGCTGGGACTCAAGGCCTGTGCCACCATGCCCGGTCCCCAGCTCAGGTTTTTCATTTTTAAGTCGTCCTTTTCTTCTGTGATTTTAGCAGGTCCTCCCTTTCAAAATCCAACGAAGCCCAGGAATGAAAGCGCTCCAGAGGACCTCATTCTCCTGGGCTTTACCACATACCCATGGCTGGATCTACCGCTCTTCTGGGTGCTGCTGAGCTCCTACCTGTTCACGCTGCTGGGAAACATGGCCATTATTCTGGTCTCTCGACTGGATTCCCAGCTCCAGAGCCCCATGTACTTCTTCCTCACCAACCTTTCCCTTTTGGATCTCTGCTTCACCACCACGACGGTCCCTCAAATGCTGTTTAACTTAGGGGGCGCAAACAAGAACATCTCTTACAGAGGCTGCATGGCCCAGGCCTATGTGTTTCATTGGCTGGGCTGCACCGAATGCGTCCTGCTGGGCATCATGGCCTTAGATCGCTACGTGGCTGTGTGCAAGCCTCTGAGATACTCTGTAATCATGGACCACAGGCTCTGCATGCAGCTGTCCGGTGCAGCCTGGCTCAGCGGCCTGGCCAACTCCCTCTTGCAGTCCACGCTCACCGTCCAGCTGCCCCTATGTGGGAACCGAGTGCTGGACCACTTTTTTTGCGAGCTGCCCGGTCTCATCAAGATGGCGTGCGGGGACACCACAGTCAACGAGATTACATTAGCAGTGGTGGCCACATTCCTGATCATGGGTCCCCTGTCCATGATCCTTGTCTCCTACAGTTACATAGCCCGCACTGTGTTTCGAATCCCTTCCGCAGCTGGGAGACTCAAGGCTTTCAACACCTGCTCGGCACACTTGCTGGTGGTGTCTTTATTTTATGGGCCTGGGATCTACATCTACATGCAGCCCTCGGGGGATGGCTCTCAAGACGTCGTCAAGGTCTTGACCCTGTTTTATTGTGTCATTACTCCTATGGCCAATCCCTTCATCTACACCCTAAGGAACAAGGAGGTCATAGGAGCTCTGAGGAGGCTTCTGAGGAAGGCCTTTTCAAAGAAGAAGCTATGAAAAACGATGCTTTATTCTGACTGGGGAGACCAAGCAATTACATGGAATACCCTTTGGGGGGTTTGTTGTTGTTTGATTTTGAGAGAAGGTCTTGGTGTGAAATGAGGCTGGACCCGAAATCATGACCCTCTTGCCTCAGCCTCTGAAGTGCTGGGATTACAGGTGTGCACCACCACACCTAGCTGAAATTACCTTTAGGAATGTATGTTCCATTGAAACCTCCATCAAAAGTCAAGAACAGGGCTGGAGAGATGGCTCAGCGGTTACGGCACTTGGCTCCAGTGCCTGAGGCCTCCGGTTCAATTCCCCAGGACCCACATAAGCCAGACCCACAAGGTGGTGGCCCTGGTTCTCTTTCTCTCTCTCTGCTTGAAAATCAATAAAATATTTTAAAAAAAGGTCAAGAACATTTTCACTTATGAATACAAGCACCATTAAGAGATAAACACCTGAAAGTCAGTGTGAAAATGCTTCTGACTTCCCAGCGTGACGTCAGGGACAACTGCCAAGGGCGTGTGAAGTCCCGGGATGAACACTGTAGAGAGGGCGGCCCTGGAAAAGTGTTGTGTTAGCACTTTACACATGGGAAAAATGGTCAGAACTGTATGAAAGTTTCTTCAAAATACAAAATTACTTTTATGAGTTCTAGGGCTGGAGAGATGGCTCAGCGGTTAAGGCACTTGCCCTAAAGCCTAGTGATCAGAGTTCGATTCCCCAGTACCCACAGAGACCCAGATGCACAAAGTAGCACATGCATCCGGAGTTCGTTTGCAGCAGCTAGAAGTTCTGGTGCACCCAATCTTATTCTCTCTTTCTCTCTCTTTCCTTGCAAATAAATAAAAGTATTTTTTAAAAGGAAAAGGAAATATCCATGGATAAATGGCTAAAGGAAATATTAAAAAACAAAGCTGATCTATAGGATGTTAATATGTTTGGTAATTAAATTGGGTCTATATTTTATACCACAGATTTGTAAAAAATGAAATGTTGACAGTTAAAACTGCTTTTTATTAAAAAAAATCTCTCTCTCTCTCCTTCTCTCTCCCTTTTTGGTTTTTCGAGGAAGCGTCTCGCTAGAGTCCAGGCTGACCTGGAATTCACTATGTGTTCTCAGCCTCGAACTCCCACCTCTGCCCTCCGAGTGCAGGGATTAAAGGCACGTTGGCGTCTCTTGTCTCTTTCACATGTGTGTGTTCATATGTGTGCATGTGGAGGTCAAGGTTGATGTCAGATGTTTTTCTTACTTGCTCTCCACCTGAGTTTTTCAGTTCAGCGCTTCCTGATGGTGGACTGGTCGGCCAGCATGTCCCGCCTCTCGCAGACTTACACCACCATGCTTTTACAGGTCGTGAGCATCTGAAGGGCACTCAGCTCTATGTACTGGCCTGCCAAGCCCTCAACTGATTCAGCCATCTCCCCAGCCCTAAAATAAAATATCTTTTCTAGCACAGTTGTTGAAAAGGAGCATATTTCTAGCAACTGAATAAATGGAAAGTGGGACCCAAACACGGTGACTATCAGTGGTAAAGATGTACAGAACAAAAAGCCATGCCCCTTCTAAATTGAAAACTCAAACAGAAAGTCTCACGTGGAGAGGGCAGACATCATTATGAAATCTATTACTTTGAATTGCACCCTAAAAACTGAAATTAAAAAAGCAAATCAAGCCAGCTGTGGTGGCCCACGCCTGTAATAACAGCACTCAGGAGGCAGAGGTGGGAGGATCGCCATGAGTTCGAGGCCATCCCGAAACTACATAGTGAATTCCAGGTCAGCCTGGACTAGAGTGAAACCCTACCTCGAAAAACAAAAAACAAAAACAACAACAACAAAAAAGGCACTATCATGCCTAAAATCCTGGCACTTGGGAGGAGGAGAGAAGGAGGAGGAGCTCCAGAATCACCTTGGCTGTAAAGAGAGTTCGAGGCCAGCCTGGGTTACACGAGGGCCTCTTTCAAAAAACAAAACCAGGGCTGGAGAGATGGCTCAGCGGTTAAGGCACTTGCCTCCAGTGCCTAAGACCCCAGGTTCAATTCCCCAGGACCCACATAAGCCAGACCCACAATGTCGTGGCCTTGGTACTCTCTCTCTCTCTCTGTGTGTATCTGCTTGAAAATGAAAATAAAATAAAAAGAACTTAAAAAAAAACAACCAAGTTTCACTATTATGTCACTATGATAGGCACATTTGGGGGGGTGTATTTTAAGTAGCATAAACACAACACAAAGGACATCCCCTCAGCTTTATTGAGATAATTGGCAAATTATATTAAAGTGTGAAATATGGTTATGGAACTTAAAGTATATCTGAAATAGAAAAGTAGAGACTTTTGTGAAATAAATACTTCTTTCAATGTGCTAACCTGAGCCTGGGAAGCTGTGCTTTGGTCCCTGGGAAAACACTAAAGGGCAGCTGGGGCTGGCGATGAGTCAACTGGGAGTCAGAAACGTACTTCTGCTTTCTATAATGAGGCTTGCACCATAGGAATGGAGAAAGAGAAAAATGATCAAACCCCGGACTTCTGGCCAAGCAGATGTCTAACCATCGCTCTCTGCTTCTGCACACATGCTTGCACGGGCGATAACCTCTGACCCTCACCCCCAGACCCAAAAATATACTTGTGTTTGTCCTAAGAAAATGTTTGCTTCAGCCTTTAGAAAGAGTTCCACTAGAATGCCGAGGGCTGCAGTTCCCAGCCAGCTTCTTAGCTGTGTGGCTGTGGTCCAGGTTCGAACCTGTCTGAATAAAGCGACCCGGGCGTTTGCTCTGACTCGAGTCTCTGGGGGTCTGTCTTCGGGGGTCTTCGAACCTTACAATAGGTGTACATGTGATGTTTTAGTATGTGTGTAGCGGGCAAAGACAAAATTAGGTTAGCTAGAGTAGC
>PVHP010043875.1:0-14339 GCA_004024765.1 Zapus hudsonius
AGAGAGAGAGAGAGAGAGAGAGAGAGAGAGAGAGAGCATGCCAGGGCTTCCAGCCACTATAAATGAACTCCAGATGCATTCATGTGCCACTGTGCATTTGGCTTTTTAGGTGGGTACTGGGGAATTGAACCTGGGTCATTAGGCTTTGCAGGCAAGTGCCTTAATTGCTGAGCCTTCTCTCCAGCCCAACTTATTCCCTTTGATCACTATTTTACAACTTATCTTTTTTTCAAACTTGCAATGTCTTCTCTTAACAAATATCAAATACCTTTAAAATATTTGTTTGGAGCTGGAGAGATGACTCAGCAGTTAAGGCACTTGCCTGCAGAGCCTAAGGACTGGAGTTCGGTTCCCCATGTAGAGCCAGATGTACAAAGTGGCACATGCGTCTGGAGTCAGTTTGCAGTGGCTGGTGTCCCTGGTGCACCCATTCTCTCTGACTCTCTTCTATCTCTCTCTGCTTGTAAATAAATAAATAAATAAATAAATAAATAAATAAATAAATACTTGTTTGACCCTATTATTCCATTATATTAACATTTTCTTCATCTGTTCGCTACATAATTGTCTGTATTCAGCATATCCACACCTTTTTAACTTCATTCTCTTTTTAATACATATAGTTTTAAATATTAATTTATTTGAGAGAGAATGTGTGAGAGGAGAGAGATGATCATTTCCTGCTTTTATTTACTTAGTTTGAAAATCACCATTGTTGAAATAATTTATATAAAATGAAATAAATTCATTGTAAGTTGCAATTTGTGAGCCTTGACATATATATGCAATCAGCATCAGAATCAAGAAGTTTCTGTCTGTCTGCACATGTATAGTCAATACCACATCAGCTCCTTTGTCAGAGGTAGCCATTGATATTATTCTGTCACCATCATTTAGCCTTTTCTTGAATTTCACATTAATGAAGTCATGTAACATATATACAATTGTGTTCTGAATTTGAAACACTTGGAAATTCACCCATTTTATAGTGTGTACCAATAGCATGTACCTTTTGTTACTAACTAGTACTCATTGTTTTATGGATGCATCAGTTTTCTTATTCACTCATCTTTTCATGGACATTCATGATTGCAGCTTACATGGAATGGATATGGGCATGAAGTTGACTTTGATGTTTTATAAAAGTCTTTGGAAATTTGGTTTTATTTCTGTTAGGTAAATAAGTAAAAGTGGAATTGTTGCTTTATATGTTAAGTATATGCTTACCTTCTAAGAAATTGTCAAACTCTTAATCAAAGTGGTTGTAACTGTTTTAAATTCTGAGTAGCAGTGCATTAGTGTGTCCCAGTTCCTCCAAATTCTTACAAATCTCCTTCTGAAGATCCTAGGGGACATGTTCTTGGACTTTCCTTCTTTCTCATGCATTCCTTGGCCTGTAGATGGCGATCTTTCCCTGTGTCTTTCCATATCACCTAGCCTCCCTGTATGTATCCAATATTATTTTTAAAAGAACATTCATAAATAGGATTAGAGAGTATGCTAATAACTTAATTTTAACATGACCATTTCTGTTAAAGATTCTAACTCTAAAGATTATATACTGAGGTACTAGGAGTTAGGACTCCAACATATATTTTTTAGGGGGACACAATTAAATGCATACCAGTAGTCTCTTGAAAGCCATGTATTGAGTGGCCTTTTCACCAACTTGTCTAGAATTCATTTATGTTTGGTATTCTGCTTAATGTACGTATAAAGTAAGTGATCTTTAGGTGAATGGTTGATTTTGATGTTTTCTCTCTACACCTTCCTTTTTATTTTTATTACAATTTTTGCAAAATACACACAACATAAAATTTACCATCTTAGCCATTGTTAAGTGTACAATTCAGTAAGATTTAGTACATTCACATTAAGTACAAAGAAAATTTTCATTTTAATGGCATTTAATTTATAAATTAGAAATATTTGAGTAAGACAGAGATTTGTTGAAAAAAAAAAGGTAGAAAAGCTCCAAATTATTAGGGCATGCTTAGGATCTCAGCCAGCATCCAAAGAGAAAGATATAGGAAAAAGAGGAAAAGTTATGCTTTTTGAACTAGAACTCAGAAAAGTGGGCAAGCTCAGCAGTGAGAGTCTGAAGGTAACTTCTAATTTATAATATTTTGTATGTATCTGCATAATAGTAAACTTTTTTCTGTCCCAATACTGGAAGTGTTTTGACCTAATATTTTTGACCTCATTTTTGTAGTTTTACTTTAAAAAATATTTTATTGTTTATTTATTTGAGAGAGAGAGAGAGGGAGAGAGAGAGAGAGAAAGAGAGGCAGACACAGAGAGAGAATGGGCAAGCCAGGGCCTCCAGCCACTGTAAATGAACTCCAGACACATGTGCCAGCTTGTGCATCTGGCTTTACTTGGGTACTGGGGAATTGAACTCCAGTCCTTCTGCTTAGCAGGCAAACGCCTTAACCACTAAACCATCTCTCCAGCCCATAGTTTTACTTTTTTAAGTGTATAATACATTTTGAGTATTTATATGTAATACTGTAATGGGAGAGCAGGCTGTGGTGAGGGGGCCTTACCCAGGTTCAGATGTCTCTCTGCTGGGGAGCCATGAGGGAAAAAAAAAACTTCCTTGTCTAGGTGACTATATCTCTGGGCCAGGTGCGCTATCTTTGACCAATCAGTTTCAGAATTAGGTTTGAACTCTAGTAATAGACACATCCCACTCAAGGGGAGGAGGTCAGGTAAGTGGAACCTGCCTGAAAGTACAAGTTCAAGGACACTCCTGGTTACCTTTGGTCCCAGTCACCTTAACCTGTCACAATATAAGAAAAGGACACATTTTTTTCATGAATATTCAGGTGTGGTAGCAGTAGTTCTTGGGAAGATTCCCTTCACCCAATTGTATTCATGCCTATGTTGAAAGTCATAAACATAAGGGTTTATTTATGAACTTATACTTCTGTCTATTTGGTCTCTTTTGACTGTGTTTAGGATAGCACAGCATTGTCCTGATAACTATAGCTTCATTCTTAGTTTTAATAGTTTTTTTTCTAAGTATTAAAATTGGAAATAGGTTTGGCTAAAGAGTGCATTGAATCTATTGATGTATATATAAAGAATTTCTATTCTAACAATATTTAGCCTTCATCTTAATAAACATAGACTGTCTTTGAATGGAATTGTTTTCTTGATTTTATTTTTTTCTAATATAACTGATTTTTATATATTTATCTTATATCTGTGACCCTGCTGAATTCATTTATTATTTTTAGCAATTTCTTTATTCGAATCTTCTTTAAAAATATTTTAAGACAAAATTTTTTATATTTAAGATATATATATTTATATACATATACATTATGAAGTGATTATCATAATTAAAACATTGATCCCTCATAGAGCTACTATTTTGTGAGTGTGATGAAAACATTTAAGATTACTCTATCAATTTTATTATACAACAGTATATTACATTGTACTATACTGCATATTAATTTTTAGGATTCACTTATTGTATAATTGAAAACTAGTACCCTTTGACAAAAATCCCTCCATTTTCCTCACCTAAAGTCCCTGGCAATAATCTTTTGACTCTGTTTTTGTATAAATTCACCGTCTTTAGAGTTCAGGAATAAGTTACATGATAATATTTGTTACTCTTGGTCATAAATACAAAAGTTCATAACCTGACCAATCAGTTTTAGTGCCTAAGTTTCAGCTCTAGCTAAACACCTCCCACTCAAGTGGAGGGTGTCTATGGAGCTTGCTTGAAACTGTCATAACTTGTTTCCCAACATATAAAAATAACTTTTTATGTTTTTGCTGATGTTACCACATACAAAGCCATATATTCAGTCAGTATAAACTCAAAGAATGGAAAATATCATTATGTTTGTCTTTTCATGGTATCAATTAGGTTTAATGCTTTTAAAAACTCATATCCTGGCTTGGCATGGTGACACACACCTTAATCCTAGCACTGAAGAGGCAGAGGTCCCAGGATCACTGCAAGTTCGAGGTTGGTCTGGGACTACAGAATGAGTGCCACGGTTAGCCTGGGCTAGAGTGAGACATTATCTGGAAAAAAAATCAAAATGAAAAAAAAAAAAAACCAACCCACAAACTCTGAAGTTCAGTAACAAATAGGCATATTTTTTGGTCTAAACCACTTTTGAAAATTTGTTGGCTATAGGCATTACTGTGACCTATAGTTTAATTTAAATCAGGAATTCTTAAACTTTGACCACTTGTGATCTGCTTTTATTTGAGAAAATTTTTACATGAGTCTGGGTAGTTATGTAAATGAAATGGGTATACAAATAAAACATTTACTGATAAAAATCATTCAGAAACTAATTAAAAATTTTGGTATACATATAATTTTATTGCTTATTAAAGACAAAAACAAATGTGTGTACTACTGAGATGGATGTAATTGTTTACTTTTTACATGCATTTTTAAATCTTGGTTGAATATTTGTTACTGAAGGACATAGAGCATCTTCAACATTTTTCAGTCCATTAATATTTTGATTTTGTAATCAATACTGAAAGTGTTGCTTTGCATAAATAGTAGAAAATAACAGAAACATGTTTAGAGCCATTTTAGAAGCTGTTAAAAATTCTGTTCTAATTTAAAGCCAAAATTCATTTAAACAGTTTTGTAGAAGTAAAGTCAGCAACTCAAGTAACAATATTAATGCAATACAATCCAAAGATGTACTAATTTGTATTATGTTGATGATGATAGGAAAAATATTGAAGATCTTTGCCTTCTGTAATTAAACAATTATCTCTCTATAAGAGTAGATAAATTTGTATGTACAGTGAAACACTGTAATTCGTAATATAAAATAGTCTTGAATCAAAACCAATATGTTTCAGGCAACATTTGTTGGCATCGTGTGGTGTGATGGCATACACAGTGCAAAGTGCACATGCTGTGTGTTTAGAACCAAGGCTGCAGTGATGTCATGAGATGAAACATGAACAATTGATACAAAAATATCTTGGATTTATTATTCATTTTAATTAGAATCAATTTTTGGTTATTGCACGTTCAGAAATCTTTTCCTGCTGCCAATTATTTTTTTTGTAGCCCTCATATTCAGTCATGCAACTCTGTTTTCAACCCACAGTTTAAGAAGCTGGGCTTTAGATGTCAGGGCTACACATGTGGTGGGTGAGTAAGACAATAAAGAAAATGATTGCTTCTCATTTTAGAAGAAATAATTTTTTTAAGATTATACTGTCAAAACCATGCTCTGGGTTTTTACATCGATATAATACAGAATACAGCAACAATGTGTGTTGGCAATATTTCACAAGGTACAAAAAATGCTGTTTAAGCCAGGCATGGTGCTGCACAAATATAATCCCAGCACTCAAGAGGCTGAGGCAGGAGGATTGCAAGTTCAAAGCCAGCCTGTGCTAAATAGTGAGACGTGTCAAAAAAAGAAACAAAAATTCTGTTTAACATCATCCTATCTTTTTCCTGGTATTCTCTATAGAAGTGTAGAATCATAAAAATTCTATAAACATAATATTATTCTATAAACATAAAGTGTCTTTTAATGCTAAAAAATCATTCCAGCTTGGTGTGGTGGCTTACACCATTAATCCCAAGAGTGTGGAGGGTGAGGTAGTAGGATCACTGTGATTTCAAGGCCAGCCTACCTCAGTGAGAGCCTACCTCAAAGAATTTATTCTACAAATAAACAGCACTTATTTATAGAACCATGGGATATGACTTTGCCACTGATAACTTTGATGACATCTAATTTTCCCCATTATACAATAAGGAAAATTAATGAAATGGATTCTGAGAGCATTTCTACCTCAGAAATTCCATGAAAATATACTCACACTTTTCTTCTTCTTCCAAACTGTTGGGAGAAGTAGAAGAAATATTGTATTGCTTTTATTCTTTCATCTTAACAATTAGCTCTTGAGTTGATTAACGTTCTGCTGGCAACTACTTCATCTTAGGGGAGATGATTTAGTATTTCAGTAATTGCTGTATTCTTATAAATGTGCCACGTTGGTGTATTGAAATTAGTAAGAGTTTTTAAAGGTATTTGAAACTGGCCTTAATTAATTAAATGTTTGATACATGTAGTCCAAGGTTAACCACTTAATAAATTGGCAACCAAATAAAAAATGAAATTAAATATTTTGAGTAGCTTACTGGAATGGATCTGGGCTCTACACCAAGAGGTTTTGTAGCAAAGCTGGCAGGAGGGTAGGTCATTTTCAAGTTCCTAACTAACTGTCACTGTACCCTTTCACCTAAAAATGAACCCTTCCCTGAACTGAACAAAAATGTTTCATTTGTGTCAACAACATTTGTGCTAGTGTACATAGATTAAAAGAAAATCCTCACCTGAAATGTGAATAATTGAGAGAAAACCATCTTTAGTTTATTGGGTATTTAGAAACAAGAATGTTGGGAATTCTTTAGTACATAAAAAGTTCTTTGCAATTTCTCCAAATTTGTCTTTGGGTTGAAGACTAGATTAAAAATAAAAATGATGTTGTTTAGAAAAAGGAACCATAAAGTAACATAATTTGATCCTATTTAAAGCAATAGTAGAAAGATCAATTATTGAAGATTTGAAAGTGACAAATAAGAACTGGCCATATACCAAATGAATACATTAATTCAAGAAATTTTAGCTTTCTGAGAAACTAAAAGGACAGGTATCTTAGGTCATCAGGAAGCTGTATTTGTAAAAACCCTGAGCATTCTACTAAGTAGAGTTATAAAACAAAGAAACATATTAAGGAGCCAATTTGCTCTCAATTCTGTGCTATGTGCCATGGAGAAAGAAGTGAGAATTTTTCCTGAGAGTATTTGCAAAGAAAAAGCATGACATTATGGAAAAAGATAGAATCAGAATCCTTGGATTTTACTAGCTTACTTAGTGACATAGTGTTGGTACTGCTAAATGGGACACGGAGGACAAAGGGTTAAGGGTGTTTGAACAGGTTTGAAACCCTGGTAAACCTTCTAGGTGTTTTGCCAGCTCCATCCTTAACCCTAACACTCCAGGCTCTCTAAGCAAGCCACAATAAATCCAGGTTCGCATCCCAGCTGTGCATGGAAGGTGACAGTTCCTCTGCCCCCGCCATCTAATATAAGCCTAGGCTTACGTCTACATGCAAAGGAAAGCAAAGCAGGTATTCACAGGTCGCTGATCACTGTCAATCTCCTTTGCTCATTTCTTCCCCTCCCTCCTCCTCTTCCTATATTTAACCAACACTGTTCCTACAGTAAACAGGAGTATTTCCACCTCATTCCCCCGGTTACCATTGCTGAATATTCCAGGGGATTCTTGGAGCCCGGGGAACACTGTCATGACTGCCCGGGTCCCCCCCCCCCCCACTGCTGCCATCTCGCCACTCCTGCAGAAGCAGCAGCTCCTAGAGCTGTAACATGGGGCAGACCTCACCCGGGGCTGGCCAGCCAGTCCTGCCACCCAGGTGGAATGCTGCACTTCACAGCCCACCAGCTAGCCGGAGACCAGCAAAAGAAGTGCACGACAAACTTCTCTGGCCTGGCCAGGCCCTGCCTCCCCAGGTGCGCTCCTGCCCAGCCTGAGCAGCCCGGGAGCCCCGTACAGACTTCAGGACCCTTCTTAAAAACAACAACAGAGGTCAAAGGATTTCTCTGAGCTTCAGATTCCCAAATGGCTGAAGGAGGATTCAGTAGGATAATGTGTGCAAATACTTCAAAACTCATGAAGGGCTAGTGTGATGGTTAAATTTTGATGTCAACTTGACCTTTCAAGTAATCTTGGGTGGGTCTCTGAGGATGTTCACTGGAAGGCAGCCTCTCAGTAGGGGGCAGGATGTAAGGAAGCTCATGAGAGCTAGAAATAAACATCCTTTCCTGTGTGGGCAGTGCAGGAAGGAAATTCCAGAGACTCAGGAAATCATTAAGTCTGGGATAGAATTAAAAGACCCTACCCTAGGGCTATATAGTGAAAGATTCTCTCCTTGTTCTCCTGCCTGTTTGCTGTTCTGTGTGTCTGGTGTATGTGATGGTTTTTTCCTCTCTGCTTGGACCTGTGAAAGAAGGCCAGCCTCTTTCACTGTTACTGGACTTCCCCTCAATCTGTGGTTTCAAAAAATACTTTCCTCCCCCAAAATGTGCCTGGTTTGGAGATTCATCCCAGCTGCATGTGGCTGACTATGACAGCTAGTAACAAGGGACAATGATAATACAGGTTCTGACTATCAGAGACAATGTTGTGAAAAAATAACAGTGACTCTGTTACTCAAACTCAGGCTTGAATTGTGCCTTTGTTACTGGTTATGTGGATTTGAAGAAGTTACTTAACCCTTCAATTCCATATATGTACAATTAAAATAATGATGCCAAATAAATACTTGACTCAATGTTGTTACTTGACACTTAGAAGGTATTTGATAATGGTCACCTTTATTCCAAATAAATCTGTTTAAATACGAAACTGTATGATATAAGCTGTAAAAGTAATGACAAGAAAAAAAGAAAACACTGAACAAAATTCCCACAACAGAAGTAACAGAGAACACTTCTTTTCAAGAATTTATATAATGAAAATAGGCTTCCAAAAAGAAGCATTATTTTAAAAATGATGCACTCTCTCTCTCCTTGAAAATGAATAAATAAAATATTTTTAAAAAAATTAACGGGCTGGAGAGATGACTCAGCAGTTAAGGCACTTGCCTCCGGTGCCTAAGGCTCCGGGTTCAATTCCCCAGTACCCACATAAGCCAGACCCACAAGGTGGTGGCCCTGGTGCTCTCTCTCTCTCTCTCTCTCTCTCTCTCTCTCTCTCTCTCTCTCTCTCTCTCTCTCTCTTTCTCTCTCTCTCTCTTCTTGAAAATGAATAAATAAAATATTTTTTAAAATGATGCAAAACTAAGATAGTAGAACTGGAAGTGAGGAATTAAAATCTATAATAATTACTTTTTCATTGGGGAGGGAAAACATGGCAAGTAAATGAAAATAATACTCAATTTTCTAGATTCAGTGATTAGGTAGATAATAGTGTCATGTAGTCATTCAATAAAAGTTTATTGAATGCTACTAGATTCTACAAATAGAATGGTTGAGTTAAACAGATAGTTTTTCTCCACATGTATGATATAGTTTAGTAAAGAAAACAGGTTACGAATAAAATAAAAACATGTAGTTTTAAAAATTATTTTATTCATTAATTTTCAAGGAGAGAGAGAGAGAGAGAGAGAGAGAGAGAGAGAGAGAGAGAGAGAGAGAGAGAGAGAGAGCGCACCAGGGCCACCACCTTGTGGGTCTGGCTTATGTGGGTACTGGGGAATTGAACCGGGGGTCTTAGGCACTGGAGGCAAATGCCTTAACCACTAAGCCATCTCTCCAGCCCTAGATGTAGTTTTAAATTGTATTAAGTACTAGAAAAATTAGAATGTTATGTCAAGGAGTTGTAGTAAGTTAGAGTTGACAAGTCTTAGAGTAAAAAATATGATTTCATTTTGATTATGTTGAGCTTTTAAATAGCAATGGGAAACACAGAGGTATTCTGAAATTACAAGATAGTATTTGGTACTCAAAATAGGGTCTACGTTGGAGTTATTAAATGAAAATTAAATCATATGTGGGATTATAGGAAATTACAATTGTAAAATTGTAGGATTACATGAATTTACAATTGAAAGAGTAATACACCTAAATGGGGTAATGTACTACCTTGTCTTGTCTTGGTTTGCATTGGAGCTGAATTGGGATACATCCTTTTTATTCAAATATAGTCCCTATAATTCCATTTTTCTTGCATTACTTTGTTCTTTAATATTTTGGATACTTGTCTACATAGAGTTTGGTCTAGCCAAAAAGAATAAATGAATAAGTGACCTTTAAGGTTAAAAAATAAGATCTTGCATTTTGTCTTTTTTAAAAGTTTTTATTATTTATTTATTTATTTTATAAATTATATCTTTATTATCAATATTTACATACACTGAATGAGCAAATAATGTGTCGGTGTCCCAAGTTCCCCAATTTCCCTCCTCCTTGTCCCCAATCAGCTGGATATCCTCCTCCATGGGCAAACCGGATCAGTCCATGGGGTAGTAGGTTATGGGTAGCCTAGGAGTTCACCAGGTTCCACCTCCCCTTTGTATGCTGTTACTGAGGGGGGCAATGTCTCTGGACATATTCTCCTCCACCATGCCTCTTACAATCTTTCAGCCCCCTCTTCCGCTCAGTTCCCTGAGTCATAGTGGGTGAGTATTAAGGCTACTTTATTGTTGAGGTTTTAGTGACCTTTAGGTTTCTGCTTTAGGTTGTGTTGAAAATCATTGGTGTCTGTCTCGCTGGTTTTTCCTGGGTAGACTGATTGGCTGTGGTTATAGGTCTCTTGCTTATCCCACCACTCTGTGGGGTTCCATGTGGATCCTTCATGATAGGTCTGGGGTGGCTCATCTCTTGCCAGGATGTCAGCTATTGTTCTGTGGCTTGTTGGTTGGCTTGGAAAGACCACAGCTCTCTCGCTGCCTTCTAAAAATACAAACAGAATCTCCATCTGAGAGTGAGATCAGTATAGATTAACTGAGATACACATTTATGAATTGGCTAGATTCTATGGTGAGTAGCCTCTTTGTAAATCATTGTAAAGTGAATATTTGGGGGGGGGTCCCAAGATTTTGGTTCCTAGTGTATCTCACCCTGAGTTCCCAATTCCAGTCAAGGGCTCCCTTTCAGTGAGTGGATTACTTGGCCAAATTAAAAGCTGTTGATTGCCTCCCCCAGGCTTTGGCTCCTCCATTGCACAAGTTTTCATGTTTAGGTTCGCTGTTCTTTCCCAGTGGGAAGTGTGTACAACCTACTCATGGTGGCAGACTGTGTTTCATATCAGTGGTCTGTTTACTCCAACTGTCGTTTTCCAGTTTCCCTTGGCAGCTTATGCAGTGCCTTCCAGCACTGCACGGCCTACTATCTAGAGGCTGGTTACCATTCTGGACCTGTCAGGGACTCTCAGTGCTGATAGATGGCTTTCTGTGGTTTCTTCAGCAACAGGAACTTACCTCAGGCCTGGGGTGGGTATTCAAGAGCTTTTACAGACTTCTGTCTTGTTTTTGGGACCTCATGGGTCACTTTGGTCAATAGCTCAGTGAGGGAAGGAGCCAGTGACTGAGGCCAGGAGTTGCCAGACTGGTCAATTTTTCACTGGCTTAGACTATCTACCCTTCTATTCATGGCCTCTCTTGCCAGACGATGCCCACTACTTGCTCAATAGGTTACAGTGTGCAAGTGAGAATTTTATGATTTTGAATCATTTTGATTTAGCTTCATGCTTAAGTTATCCCCTTCTCCCCATCCCCCATTCCTTACCCCTTTTTCACAAACTCTCACTTCTCCCAACTGGTTTGCATGGAGTTTACGGTTAACCTGGTTGGGAACTGCATACGAGGGAAAATATGCAGTTTTTGACTCTCTGTTCTTTTGAAAGTTTGCTTAGTATGATCTGTTCCAAGTCAGACCATTTTTCTCTAAATTTCAATATGTCATTTTTCCTTTCAGCTGAGTAAAATTCCATCCTGTAAATGTACCACAGTTTTGTTATCCATTTCTCCATGGATGGGCACTTGGGATGATTCCAATTCTTGACTATTATGAATTGAGCTGCTATAAACATAGTTGCACAAATGTCTCTGTATTGAGATGTGACATCTCATGGGTAAGATGCCTAGTAGAGGGATAGCTGGGTCCATTGGTAGCTCTATGTCCATTCTGTTCAGGAGTCTCTACAGTGCTTTCCATAGTGGTTGAACAAGTTTGCAATTCCATCAGCAGTGAATGAGGGTTCCTTTCCCCCCTGCATTCTAACCAGTGACTACTGTTATTGGTTTTCTTTATGATTGCCATTCTGACTGGAGTAAGGTGGAATCTCATTGTAGTTTTGATTTCCCTGATGCTTAAGGATGCTGAGCATATTCTTCAGCGAATAAAGGCCATTTGTGTTTCCTCCTCTGTGAATTCTCTATTGAGATCAGTGCCCCATTTTGTGAGGGGGCATTTTGATTTTTTATTATTTATTTATTTATTTTGAGTTCTCTGTAAGTTCTGGAAATTAGGCCTCTGAGTTATAGCTGGAAAAAAGTCATCTCCCACTTTGATGGGGGTCTATTGGCTATGAGTATGGTATATTTGTCTGTACAGAAGCTTTTGAGTCTGATGAGGTCCCATTGGTTAAGTGATTGTTTCAATTACTGGGCTACTGGAGGTTTGCTCAGGAAGTTTTCCCCTACTCCTATCTCATGTAGAATTCCTCCTATTTTTTCTTCCAGGCTATTCAGGGTTACAGGTCTTATGTTGAGGTCCCTGATCCATTTGGAGTTGATCTTTGTGCATGGTGAAAGGAGTGGGTCTATTTTCATTTTGTACACATGTTTATCCAATTTTTCCACCACCATTTGTTGAAGATGCTATCTTTAGACCAGCATACATTGTTGGCACCTTTGTCAAAAATCAAGTAACTGATGTTACTTGCATTAAGAGCATGGTCTTCAATCCTATTCAATTGGTCTGTCTGTTTATGCCAGTAATATGCTGTTTTATTTACTATGGCTTTGTGGTATATTTTTAGGACAGGCATAGTGATATCTCCTGAGTATTTCTACTTAGAATAATTTTAGCTATCTGAGGTTCTTTGCCCTTCCAGATAAATTTAGAGATTATTTTTTCTATGTCTGTGAAGAAAGAGGTTGGTATTTTTATCAGCATGGCATTGAATCTGTAAATCGCTTTTGGCAGGATTTCCAGTTTTACTATATTAATTCTCCCTATCCATGAGCATGGACTATCTTTCCATCTTATCACATCCTCCTCTATTTCCTTCTTGAGTGTTTCAATATTTTCATTTTATGTCTTTCTCAACCTTGATTAGTGATATTCCAAGGTATTTGATTTTCTTTGAGGGTATAGAAAATGGGACAGTCTCTCTGATGTCTTTTTCTGTATGCTTGTCTTCTGCATATAGAAAGGCTACTGATTTTTTTGTGAGTTAATTTTGTATCCTGCCACTTTGCTCAAGGAATTAATCACCTTCAGGAGTTTACTGATACTATTCTTTGGGTTTGATATATAAAGGATCATGTCATCTGCAAAGAGGGATACTTTAACTTCTTCATTTCCAATTTGTATTCTTTTTATGCTTTTCTCCTGGCTTATTGCTTGGGCTAGAACTTCATACACTATGTTGAAGAGCAGTGGTGAGAGTGGACACTCCTGTCTTGTTCCTGATTTAAGTGGGAACTCCTTGAATCTTTCCCCATTGAGTATGACTTGTGTTTTAGGAGTTTTGTATATTGTGTTTATTGTGTTGAGGTATAGGCTGAGTATGCCTATTTTTTCCAGGGTTTAGAACATGAAATGGTGTTGAATTTTGTTAAAGGCCATCTCTGCATAAATTGAGATGACCACGTGGTTTTTGTGGTTGAGTCTATTAATGTGGTGGATTACATTTATTTACTTGCATGTGTTGAACCATCTCTGCATTCCTGGAATGAAGCCTACTTGGTTAATGTGAATGTTTTTGATGAGGTTTTGTATCCAGTTTGTGAGGATTTTGTTCAGGATTTTTGCATCTACGTTCATCATGGATATGGGTCTGTAGTTTTCTTTTCTTATTGTATCCTTATCTGGTTTGGGAATTAGAGTGATGATAGCTTCCTAGAAGGAGTTTGGAAGCCTTCCTTCTTTTTCTATACTCCTAACAACCTTCAGAAAGAGTGGTTTTAATTCTATGATCAAGGTTTGGTAGAATTTGGCTGAGAAATCATCTAGTCCTGGACTTTTGCTTTAGGAGAGGTTTTTGATTACATTTTCAATTTCCGTGGATGTCATAGGTTTATTTAGAGACTATCTGCTGTGGGCTAAGCTTTGGTAGTTGGTAGGTATCCAGAAATTCATCCATTTCTTCCAGGTTCCCAAATTTTGTGTAGTAGAGGTTTTGAAAGTATGACCTGATGATATTTCCAATCTATTTGGGGTCTGTTGTGACCTCACCCTTATCATTTCTGATTTTGTTGATTTGGGCCTTCTCTGTTCTTCATTTCATTAGATTGGCCATGGGTTTGTCAATCTTATTAACTTTTTCAAAGAACCAACTCTTAGATTTATCTTTTTTTAATTGTTTTTTTCATTTCCCTCTTTGCAGATGACATGATCTTATATATATCAGATCCAAAGAACAGTACTAGTAATCTCCTGAAGGTGATCAATGCCTTCAGCAGAGTGGCAGGATACAAAATTAACACACAAAAATCAGTAGCCTTTCTATATACAGAAGACAAGCATTCGGAAAAAGACATCAGAGAAACTGTCCTGTTCTCTATATCCTCAA
>PVHP010043876.1:0-14339 GCA_004024765.1 Zapus hudsonius
GTCTGGGGACCGGGAGCTCCCACAGGGAAGCCTCTGGATTGGCACCTAGGGCCGGGGACTGCCAGCTGCCGCCGGGAAAAAGGCAGGAGCCTGTGGACCCGGCTGCGAGCTCTCCTGCAGAGCCGAGGGCAGTAGGGGAACCCCGCTGAGGTCCCGAAGCTGAGGAGAGGCTGGACGGCCCAGGGACAGGCCCAGCCGCCAACCTGGGCTGGGTCCCAGTTAGGCACAGAAACCTCCGCGAAGAGACACCTCCTCCCCTCTTAGCTGGTGGAGATGAGAATGTCTGGGGACCGGGAGCTCCCACAGGGAAGCCTCTAGATTGGCGCCTAGGGCCGGGGACCGCCGGCCGCCACCGCCGCGGTGATGGGAAAAGGCAGGAGCCTGTGGGCCCGGCTTCCCGGCTGCCCGGCTGCGTGCTCTCCTGCAGAGCCCAGGGCAGTAGCGGAACCCCGCTGAGGTCCCAAAGCTGAGGAGAGGCTGGACAGCCTAGGGACAGGCCCAGTCACCAACATGGGCTGGGTCCCAGTTAGGCAAAGAAACCTCCGCGAAGAGACGACTCCTTCCCGCTCAAGCTTCCCAGGTATCTGCCTCAAGATTGGCCCCGGGACCTAGCTAGCTTAGCCTGCCCAAGGCTGGCATCTGCCTGTGTATGCGGGGAGAAGCACGACTGAGGATCAGGTGCTCCCATGAGGGGAAGCGGCTCAATTAGTGGCACTTGGAAACCACAGCGATGGGAAAATGGCGGGAGCTAGTGGGGGGGAGGGCTCGGTCCTCTGCTCTGCTGGGGAGCAGAGAGCTGCTGGAGAACCCCTTCTGCTCTGGCCCAGGGCCTGGGGAGGGAGGGAGGGCCTGAAATCAGGTCCAGCTGGTGTTATTCGTCTGCCATCTTGCTCCGCCCCCTACCTGTTTAGGATTTTTGCATCCAAGTTCATCAGCGATATGGGTCTGCAGTTTTCTTTTTTTGTTACATGCTTGACTGGTTTGGGAATTTAGGTGATGATAGCTTTATAGAAGGAGTTTGGGAGTCTACCCTCTTTTTCTATGTCCCTGAAAATCTTCAAAAAGAGAGATTTCATTTCTAAAAATATTTTATTTATTTGAGAGAGAGAGAGAGAGAGAGAGAGAGAGAGAGAGAGAGAGAGAGAGAGAGAGAGAGAGAGAGAGAGAGAGAGAGAGAGAGAGAGTATGGACATGCCAGGGCCTCTGGCCAATGACAACAAATTCCAGATGCATACACAGTGCATCTGGCTTTACATAGGTACTAGGGACTCAAACCCAGGCCATCAGACTTTGCAAGCAAGCACCTTTAACCACTCAACCATCTCTCTAGCCCAACAGTTTGCTTTTTGTGAGACAGGCTGGCCTGTAATTTGCAATCCTCCTGCCTCAGCCTCAAAGAGTGCTGGGATTACAGGGATACAACATTGGTTTAAGACAGGTGTTTTGTTTTTGTTTTTGCTTTCTAGTGTTGTCTACGGCCATACCACCCTGAACGCGCCCGATCTCGTTTGAGAGATTTCATTTCTATGATGAAGGTTTGGTAGAATTCAGCTGAGAAACCATCTGGACCTGGGCTTTTCTGTTTGGGGAGGTTCTTGATTACCGATTCAATCTCTGTGATTATTATCGGATTATTTAGGATCTTTATCTGCTCTGGTCTGAGCTTTGGATGTTTGTAGGTGTCCAGGAATTTATCCATTTCTTCCAGGTTCTCTAATTTTGAAGAGTAGAGGTTTTGGAAGTATGACCTGGTGATACTTCCAATCTCTTCAGGATCTGTTGTGATCTCACCCTTGTCATTTTTTACTTTGTTAATTTGGGCCTTCTCGGTTTTTTGTTTGATTAAGTTGGCCAGGGGTTTGTCAATCTTATTGACTTTTTCAAAGAACCAACTCTGTGATTTGTCTATTTTTTCAATCATTTTCTTTGTTTCTAATTCATTAATCTCAGCTCTGATCTTAATTATTTCCTTGTGTCTCGAGCTCCTAGGGTTGGATTTTTCCATATGTTCTAATGGCCTTAGGTGTGTGGATAGTTGGTTGATTTGAGACCTCTCTGTCTTTGTTATGAAGGTATTTAGTGCACCCTTAGAACTGCCTTCATTGTGTCCCACAATTTCTGAAAGATTGTGTCCTCATTATCATTTGTTTCTAGGAATTTTGGATTTCCTGTCTGATTTCTTGTTTGACCCATTCATTGTCCAGGAGCGAGTTGTTCAGTTGCCAATATCTTTTGAAATTTTTGGATCCTCTCCCATTGTTAATTTCTAGTTTAATGCATTGTGGTCTGATATGATCCAGGGGATTACATTGATCTTTCTGAATTTGCTGAGGGATGATTTATGATCCAGTATATGGTGAATTTTGGAAAAAGTTCCATGCACTGCTGAGAAGAATGTGTAATCTGTGTCCTTGGGGTGGAATGTTCTGAAGATGTCTGTTATCCCCAGTTTGTCTATGGTGCCCTTTAGCAGCTTAATTTCCCTGCTTGTCTGTTGTTTGTACGATCTGTCTAGGGATGACAGTGGAGTGTTAAAGTCTCCTACTGTGATGGTTTTGGCATCTATATCTGCTTTGCTTTTGAGTAATTTATGCCTAATGAACTGAGGGGCCCTTGCATTTGGTGCATTCATATTTAGTATAGTGATGTCTTCTTGTTGTATTGTTCCCTTGACGAGTAGGAAGTGACCATCATCGTCCTTTTTTATTGCTGTTGGTTTAAAGTCTATTTTGTGAGATATTAGAGTAGCCACACCTACTTTTTTATTCTTCCCACATGCCTGGAAAATTGTTTTCCACCCTTTTACTCTCAATAGGTTACTGTCTTTAGCTATAAGGTGTGTTTCTTGAAGTCAACAGATGGAAGGGTCCATTTTCCTGATCCAACCTGCTATCTTGTGTCTTTTTATAGGAGAGTTGAGTCCATTTACATTCAAAGTTATAACTGTGAGGTTTGCCATGTTGTACAGAATATGGAGGTTGGTATCTGAGCTGTTGCTGCTGTCTCTTTTGTGTTACCTGTTTGTTCTCTGTTCCTTCAGGGGTCGGTTATTTGTTTTGTCTGTATGGGATATCTCATAAAGTATCTTTTGAAGGTTTGATTTTGTGCTCAAGTAATTGTAAAGCTAATTAGTCTCGTGGACTACATTAATTCCTCCATCAATTATGATGGATTACTTTGCTGTGTAGCATAGTCTAGGTTGGAATCCGTTCTTCTTTAGGCCTAGAATTGCTTTGTTCCAAGCTCTCCTGGCTTTTAAAGTTTCTATGGAAAAGTCTGATGTGATTCTAATGAGTTTTCCTTTATATGTGAGTTTCCTTTCTCTTGTTGCTCTAAGGACTCTCTCTTTATCCTCAATGTTTGGCATTGTAACTAAAATATGTCTTGGGATTTTCCTCCTTTGGTCCAATTTGTTTGGGGTCCTCCGTATTTCTTTTAGTTGTACAGGACTATCTCTTGCCAAGTATGGAAAGTTTTCTTGAATAATTCTGTTGAAAATATTTACTATGCCCCTTGTTTGGTTTTCTTCTTCTTCCTGGATCCCCATGATCCTGAGATTAGGTCTTTTTATGGTATCCCACATTTCCCTTGAGTCTTGTTCACTTGCTCTTTTGAATTTTGTCAAGGTTCTGATTTCCCTTGAATTCTCCTCTGTTCTGTCTTCCATGTCTGAGGTTCTGTTTTCCCAGTGATTGATCCTGTTGGTAAGCGTTTCTAGGGATGTTCTTATTATTTCAATATGGTTTTTGTTTTCTGCAACTTCTTTTTGGGTTGCTTCTATCATCCTGTTGAGATGTGATTTCATTTCAAGGTTTGATTTAATTAGTTTTTTCTGAAAGTCATTCTTTTATTTGCAGATGTCTTTGGTTAATTTGGAAAGCTGGTTTTTGATACCTTCAGTTTGCTGGCTTGTTTTTAGTTCTGATATGTTTCTTCTGATGTCCATTTGGTTCTCCTCTAATATATTAAGCCTGGTGGCAAAGCTTATGAATTGACTTTGCACCCATTCAATATGTGGGTCCATCTTTTATTGTATGACTAACATTAAGTTCTCCTTAGGATCTGTGCCAGTATGATCGGGGTTTAGTGTCGTGTCATCCTGGTCCTGCTTCCACTCTCTCTCTCTTTTTGTATTGTTGTTCTCATTTGGTGTGGTTTCCTTAGCTGGTGTAATATTCTTGCATTGATGTTTGCCCATTTCGATTCCCCTTGAAGTGGTTGGAGGACTGCCTTTGAGATATATGCAGGGGTCGGTGGGTGTGGGGTAGCGGGGCTGTATTGGTGGGCGGTCAATGGGGATGGCAGAGGGCAGTGGACATTGGGGCAGGTCAGGGGTCAGGGTTGTGGGTGTTGGTGGTCGTGTGGAGGGGTAGTGGCCCCCAAGAAGTTGTGGGTATAGGCGGTGGGGCCACTGGATTAGGCAGGCGAGGGAAGCAGGCCCTCAGGGTCAGCAGGCCCAGGGGATGGGGTCGGCGGTGAGAGGGGCAGAAAGGGGGGTGAGTCCGCTGAGATTCCTGGAACTGATGTTGCTGGGTTTTCTGGATGCAGATAGAGGGGCTGATGGGTTCCTCAGGAGCAGAAATGGAGCGGGGCAGATGCCTTGGAGTCTGGAGGTTGGCAGAGGATCTGTGTAAGAGCCCCTGGACTGGGTTGGCAGGTGGCAGGGAAAGAAAAGAAAAAAAAAGTAAACAAGGAAACAGAGTAGCAAGGTCCTGGAGGGGGGTAGGGCAGACGTGCTGGAGGCCAGAAGCCGGGGGGAGGGGCTACATAGGAGCCCCAGGTCGGACTGGCGAGCGAGCGAGAGAGAGAGAGAGAGAGAGAGAGAGAGAGAGAGAGGGAGAACACAGTAAACAAGGAAACAGACTAGCAAGGCAGGGGCAAGGGTGGGGCAGATGCACTGGAGACCAGAAGCCCGGGCGAGGGGCTACGTACAGTCGGCCGATGGGAAAAATAATAATAATACAAGAAATAAAATAAAAGGGAAAAAATCCCAAAAAGTTGAAAAGGAAAGACATGCAATGGCCTGGGAGGGACAGGAAAGACAGAGGGCGAAGGGTCGGGGAGGAAACCCAAGGGAAGCCAGCTGACGCCCAATGAAAGCCTCAGGCAGCTGGCGGGCTGAGGCTCCTCTGGCACGGACTGCTGGCTCTGGACCACTCACTGCCTTCTGCAAGCGCTGGTCCATGCTGGTGGCTTCTAGTCGTGAGGTTCCTGTGCTGGGAGGTGTCTGGAGCTCTGTGCGTGCCCACAGCTTCTGTCCGTGACCTGGATCCCCGCTGAAAACCCTGACCCTTGTTTCCTGAGGTACACGGCGTGCTTGCTAGTCAGCCATCTTGAACCCATTCCCCTAAAATTCTAATTTTTTAAATCATAATTTATAATTAACTGGAAATACTGTCAGTTATATTTGAAAGACTTTGTGGTCCAACGAGATGTAGAAGGTTATGTCCATTTCCCTGAATTTACGATGACATGCATTATGGCTTAATATATGATCTATTTTGGAGAAGATTCCATCGCTGTTGAGAAAAATGTGTATTCTGTAGAATATTAGGGTAGAATATTCTTTAGATGTCAGTTAGGTCTAATTGATCTATGGTGTTATTAAGATCTATTATTTCCCTGTTGATTTCCTGCTTGGATGATCTGTCTATTGATGAAAGTGGAGTATTGAAATCCCCAACCATGATGGTGTTAGGATTTATTTCTGGTTTGTTGTCTAGAAGGTTTTTATTTTTTAAAATATTATTTATTGTTAATAAATAACAATTATTACAGTCAGCTTTCTAGTTACTGAGCAGAAAGAACCCAAACAAAAGCGGCTTGTGGAGGAATGGGTTTATTTGGCTTATGGACTTGAGGGGAGACTCCATCCTGGCAGGGAAAATGATGGCATGAGCAGAGGGGTGGACATCACCTCCACCACAACACTGGAAATAGAGGCAGGAAGGTGTGCCAAACACTGGCAAGGGGAAGCTGGCTTATAACCCCATAAGCCCACCCCCAACAACACAGCTCCATCGAGGTTGTAAAATTCAAACTGCCATCAGCTGAGGATTGATTACCCAGAACACACATTCATTTGTTTATGGGGGACACCTGGATCAAACCATGACCATGTATATATATGGACTTGTTATAAAAGTCTTGTGGTGGTACCCCCATTTCTCTCCTTATCCCCATCTTGCTGGAGCCTTAGTGGGATTGCTGGCCCAGACCATAGGGTAGGTGGTTATGAATTGTACAAGAAGTAGACAGTTTTCCTTTGTGAGTTGTTGCTGAGGGGTGCAATGTCTCTGCTGAGGGGTGCAATGTCTCTGGATATTCTCCCCCACTGTGACTCTTACAATCTTTCTGCCCCCTCTTCCGCTAAATTTCTGGAGTCATGCTGGGTGAGTTTTAAGTCTGCTTTACTGCTGAGGTCTTAAGAGTATCTGAATTTCTTCTTTGGACTGTGTTGCATAGCCTTGGTGTCTGTCTCCATAACCCTTTCACAGGTTATCTGATTTGCTGTGGAGGTAGGTCTCTTGCTCATCATGCCACTTCCTCAATGGTTTCATGTGGGCCCAGTGATGTTAGGAGTGGTTAATCTCCTGCCTGGGTGTCAGCCATCATCCTATGTCTTGTTGGTGGAATTGGGTTGTCCACCATTCTTGCTGCCTTCTGAAAAATACCAGCAGAGTCTCCAATGAAGGAGTGTAGGTTAAATGGAACAAACATTGTTAATTTTCTAGGTTCTAATGGGTATAGCCTCTCTGTAGATCTCTGGTTAGTGGGAGCTTCCCCTTGGAGACCAGGTTCTTGGTCTCTATAAGAATTTGCCACAGATTCCCGTTCCAGTTAAGGTTTCCTTGCCACTGAAAGGATATCTTAGCCACTGATTACTCACCTAGGTTTAGCACTACTACTGCACAGACTAGTACTTCTTGCTTCCTGGTTTCTGCCATATAGCAGTGACCTCAGAATTCTCATTACATACGTCAAGATTGTATATCAGTGACCTCTGCTTCCTCTGCATATCATTGGCCAGTTTTTCCTGGCAGCTCATATAATGCCTTCCAGTACTACGCAGGCTACCATCTTGAAGATGGTTACCTTTATGGATGAAGCAGGGTCTCCTGGTGTTATATGATATCTTCATCAATAGGGTCTTAACCTTTTACCTGGTGCAGGTATTAAAGAGCTTTGACATAAGTCTTTCTTTCTTTTTTTTTTAGGGGGCATTGTGGATCTTTGATCAACAGCTCTGTGTGAGAACTTCTCCCCAACCCTATTTAGGGTCCCCCTTACCAGGTGATGCTCACAGCTTCCTTGAGAGCTTACTGTATGAAAGTAAGGATTTCATGGTATCAATTCATTATTGGTTTAGAGTATAAATTCCCCGCCCTCCCATTCCTCCCATCCCCCATTTCCTTCCTTCCCTTAGCCTCTCAATTCATCTGTCTGGTTTGCTTACTGTTTAAGCTTAAGCTAATTAGGAACCACATTTGAACCCTCACAAGGCAAATCTCATAGTCCATAGTTCTTCGTGCATTCAGGTTCCAAAATTGTCATCAGCTGGGGATATAGCATTCAGAACAGACATGTTTGTGGGGGACACTGGGATCAAACCACCAGAGATGGTTTTTCTTTCACTATCTATTATGAGGGATATTTTCACTGGGTACATTACTTTGGGTTGAAATATGTAGCTTTTTAGGCCTTGAAGTGCCACATTTAAGGCTCTCCTGGCTTTCAGGGTTTCCACTGAAAAATATGAGATAATTCTAATGGGATTGCCTTTATGTTTTATGAGTTGCTTCTTTCTTGCTGCTTTTAGTACTCTTTATTTTCTTTTAAAATATTTCTATTTATTTACTTATATATTTGCATTCAAGGAGTGACAGAGAGAAGAGAGACAGAGAGAGGGAGGGGGAAGAGAGAGAGAGAGAGAGAGAGAGAGAGAGAGAGAGAGAGAGAGAGAGAGAGAGAGAGAGAGAGAGAGAGAGAGAGAAACAGAATGGATACTCCAGGGCCTCTAGCCACTGCAAACAAACTCCATATGCATGCGCTGCCTTACATGGGTACTGGGGAATCAAACCACGGTTGTTAGGCATTGCAGGCAAGAACCTTAACCACTGGGTAGTATCTCCAGCCCATGTCTCTTTATTTTCATTATTTAAAGTTCTGATTATGATGTGCCTTGGAGTATTTCTTCTTTGGTCCTGTCTCTTTGGTGTTCTGTAGGCTTCTTATATCTGGATGAGCCTTTCTTTTGAGAGTATGGGAAAATTTTCTTCAACATTTTTTTGAATACATTCTCCATGCCATTGGCCTTAATTTATTCTTCTTCTGGTATAGTCACGATCCAGATGTTCGGTCTTTTTCGTGAATTCCACAGTTTCCTCATATTCTGTTCACACCATTTTTTGAATTTATCAAAGTTTTTGGATTCCAGAGCCATTTCTTTTGTCTTTTCTTCCAGATCTGAGGTTCTGTTCTCCACCTGATCTACTCTGTTAATGAAGAATTCCAGAGAAACTTTCATAAGCTAAATTTGATTTTTGTTTTCCATTGCATCTTTCTACAACACTTCCAACCCCTTTTCGAGTTCCAGTTTCAAATCATGGTTTGATTTTCTTGATGCTTCTAGGAATTCATTCTTGCATTTAGCCATGTCTTCTTTAAGCGTAATCAGCTGGTTGTTGAGATCCAGTATTTGTTGATTCTTCAGTTTATTGATCTCTCATTTGAGGTTTCTCTGGTTTCCTTCAAGTAGGTTCAATTTGGTCATAGCTGCAGTGTGTTATGAGAGGAATTTCTGCTCCATTTTTTATATGATTGTTGTTTTTGGTGGTTTGCTTCCAGTTCATTAATTCACTTGGTCTTCAGTGAGCTTATTAAATAGGCTTCCTATGTTTTCCTTTGGTATTCAATATCGGTTGTCTCCTCTATGTTATCATTGGAAACTTCCATTGTGGGACTTAGATGAATTGGGTGGAGATTTCTCACTTAGTTGACTTTTTTTTTTGCACTGAGATCTTCCTATCTCAAGGTAGAAGACTTATTTTATTAAGAAGGAAACACGAAAACACGTATTTGACCTTGCAGTTTCTTTGGTTGGTTTCTGATTTGGATTATCACTGGGTCAGAGTGGGGTGGTGTTTTATTTGCAGATGTGCAGGTTATGGATGCTGCTGGTGTGATTGCAGCTCTTTGTTGGTGCCTGATGTGAAAGCTGTACTAGACCCTGGTCAGTGGGGCCCAGAGGACTGAGGATGCAGCAAGGGGTGAATATGGCTTTGGGTGGGTTGGAAAGTACAGCACTGGGCTAACAGAGAATGGGGCATCTTGGGAGTGGTTTCGCAGTACTGTGCCACAGGACCAGGTGGATTTGTGTGAAAACTTAGGCCCTAACTCCCACCTTGCTTGCGCTTTCTAAGTAGGTTGATTCCTTGGGGGGCAGCAGGTCTGAACCTCAGTGGCCTGAGTTAGGCAGTGTGGGGTAGCTTGGGAGGGAGCCAGCTCTGAGGAGCCCTATTGGTTGTGTGTGGGATGGCAAGTGGTGGCTTTGGGCCCTCTGGGGTGTTTGTGGGAGGAACACAGTGTGGGTTGGGTTGGGAAGCAGCATGGGTGGGACAGGCATAGAGTAGGATTGGGAAAAGGCAGGAGGTGAGAGAAACACTGCTCAGAGTTGTTTGGGAAGCAGCACAGGTGGTATGCTACATGGGGCAGGATTGTGAAATGGCCAGGGGTACACATAGCAGGGGGTGGGTTTGGGAACTGTGTAGGTGAACTCTGCACTGAGGGGATTGGGAAACAGCGTGGGTGGGACATGGTTTTGAGCAGGACTGGGAAATAAGGTGCACACAGTGTGGGGTGGGTTGGGAAGTAGCTAGAAAGCGGGTAGGACCATGCCATGGCCATGGGCCTGGCCTGGTGGTGTGGAGACTTGGGCCTTGGGTTTACTCACTCAATGTGTAGTTTCCCTGTGTGCAGGGGATGTGGGGAAGGACCAGTCAGGGAACTGCCCTCCTGGCCTGATCTCAAAGGCCCAGGCTAGGTAAATACCAGCCCACAATGCCACAGGGCTAACAGATTAGCTAGTGTAAACCCTAGTGCCCACCGGTGCAGATCTGCTGGGACCTGCTAGGTTGGGAGCCCCCAATTCTTGTCTGATTTCATCCTGGGAGTTCTTGATTGGCTACCCATCTGCCATCTTGACCTGGGCACCAGCATTATTCTTTTTGTTCAGGATTTCTTTGGCTATATGGAGTCTTTGTGTCTCCATATGAATTTTTTTATTTCAATTTTATTTTATTTTATTTATTGATTTATTGATTTATTTATTATTTTTTACAATGAGTTGATATCCCCAATTCCCTAATTCCCCCTCCCCCATTCCCAATCAGCAGGATATCCTCCTCCATGGGCCGTCTGGATCAGTCTTTGTGGTTGGGGACCATGGATAGCCTAGTATTCAGCCGGGTTCTCCTGACCCAAGAGTGTTGTTACTGAGGGGAGCCATGCCTCTGATATTCTCCCCCACCACGGCTCTCACAATCTTCCTGCCCCCTCTTCTGCTCAGTTCCCTGAGTCTTGGTGGGTGGGTATTAAGGCTGCTTTAATGTTGTGAGCTTAGGGATCTTTGTATCGCAAATTGTTGGTTTCTGTCCCCCTGGCTTCTCCTGTGTTGATTGAATGGCTGTGGCTATGGGTCCCTTATTCATCCCCTCATTCTCTGCGAGGCTCCACGGTATGACTGTGGTGGCTCATCTCTTGCGGGAATCTCAGCTGTCGGCCTACAGTTGGCTGGTAGGGTTAGTCAATATGAATTTTAAAATTACTTTTTTTTCAGTTTCTGTAAAGAAGGGCACTGGAATTTTGATTGAGATGGCATTGAATATGTAAATTGATTTTGGTAGCATGATCATTTTCTCAATATTGTTTTAATCCATTAACTGTCGTCTAGTGTCTTCTTGAAGAGATTTAATGTTTTCATTGTAGAGATCTTTCACCTTCTTTATTAGGCTTATTCCATGGCATTTTATTTATTCAGCCAATTGTGAATGGAATTGTTTCACTGAATTTTTCCCTCAGTGTATTTGTCATTGGTATACAGAAAAACCATTAATTTTGTACATTAATTTTATGCCATTCTACTTTGCTGAAACATTATTAGCTCTAGAAGTTTTCTAGTACAGGGTTTATGGTTTCTCCTGTATAGAATCATATTATCTACAAATAGGAATCTTTTCCAATTTGTATTCCTTTTATTTCCTTCTGTTGTCTCATTATCATAGCTAATACTTTGAGTACTGTATTGAGGAGTTATTTGTTGTTGTTGTTTTACATAACATCCTACTATATATGCAGTTTAGGCTGGGCTGGAACTCACTATGTGTCCTAGAATGGCATTTACCATGTTTGTTGCCTTGCCATGTAAGTATTTCCTTGGACTCAGTACTTTTCTGCTTCTGACTCCTGAGTGCTGGGATTACAGAATTTTCACAATACCCTGATACTTTTAAATATTTTATGCTGCTGATTGTAATCCAACAGTTATCAGTTAATCTCACAGTTTACTTCTGGCTTGCATGGCTGGATCATATACTATATACATGTGATCAATCCTGTTTCAGAGAACAGGTGAGTAGTTTGAATTGCTTGTTACTCTACTGTTATAAATATGAGTTGGGCTGAAGGTTAGTGGTAACTTGGTAGTATGTGCAAAGTTCTGCATTCAATTCTAACACTAGAAAATATATTCTAAGAATTAGAATGATTCTTAGAATATATTTTCTAGTGTTAGAATTAGAAGTAGAATGACTCATTTATATGAGAAATAAATGCAGAAGAAAGTTTGATTAATTACTTCTACAAAGTTAGAACTATTCAAAATGTTTTTGAATTTTCAATAGTCTTTGGCTTTTTCTCTAGAAATAGCAAATATTCTAAAAGCTAGCTTATTTGAAATATTTCCACATAAAAAGATACAGTTTATGCAAATAGTTTTCCTGAGAGTGGCCAGAGATATGTCCATTAGCAATGGCCATGTCTTTCAGAATTTTTACTGGAATGATTTTGTTTGCAGTCTAGCTTAATGGCTATCAAGACTTTCTTACATATGTCGTACTGTATATAATTGGCAGTCTGTTCACAATGATGAGTTTCACTCTCCAGACCTCTTAGTAATAATCATACATGATAAAGTTATCACTTGACAGTTCTTATAGTTCTATCTGATATACTTTTTTCAGCATTAAGGCATAATATTGACTTTATGGGGATTAAATCTACATGCTTTATCATAATTTATAATAGTTATTCAATGTTTCTCCAGGTCTTCATCCACACTACTCTCCCATACCCTTATAAGTATGTAGTCTTACATCATATGATTTATAGCCCTACAGCACAATTGTTTATTTACATAGTTTTGACAAGGGAAGTTTTCCTCGTGTGAGTGATACCATTTCAAAGTCCCTCTACCTCTTGACTCACAAACATTGGTACAATCTTTAGCCTTCTCAGCAGATTATCTTTTTATAGATTCATGTTATCTCACAAATTGGGTGCTTACCTATTTGTGCTTTGCTTTTTCAGGGATAAAAAAAACAGAAGTAAACTGTAAACCAGTAAATTCTTTATTTCTATGAATATATCTTTATGTATAATTTATTTATGTATGTTATTTGTTAAACTAAATACACTTATTTGTATGAATATATATGGTCAATACTTGACTGATAGTGTGATAAATAGAACTATTAATACTAGCAGTGATGAAATTATTCTAAAATTATTCCACGAGGGTCTCAGTTTATTATAAATTATAATAAAATGTTTAAATATAAGCAGAATCTTAAATTGTTCCACAAAATGGAGATCGCTTCGAAGATAGTGAGCTTTCTTCCTGCAGTCTGTGTTCATTCTGCAGCCCATGTATATATCATTTCTTTGTTGTCTTTTTGTCTTCTGTTAGTTAAAATGTCTAAACATGGACTGTTCTCATGTCAGAAGAAAGGAGAGGCTCGCCCTGCTGTTTTTCCAATCTGCTCTGTGTTTGGAACCAAAATCATGAATTTCATGTCAGCACATGCTAGTGAAAATGCTGTAAAAGTCTTTCTACTAAGACTATAAGCTGGTTTAGCCATGTGTTTTTCCATGATTTTTCTCAGTTTTAGAAATTGAAACTGTTTTCCCCACCCAAACAAAGAGGTTGCATTTTTAGGGAATCCAGCAGCCAGTTCACATTTATCACATTTATATCTCCCACCTATTTTTAAAATCAATTTGTGAGGATACAGGTGCAAGTTGATGGGAGCATCTTACTGCCATTATATGTACATTTCAGCCAGAACCAATATGTCTTTAAATATATTCGGTATTCTTAAAATAATATTAATGGTGACATAAAACTAATATTCATATATCTGGAAGTCAGAAAATTTCCTGTTTCTCTGTGCTTTTCTCAAATCCGTATCTTCGTTATGTGCATTTCGAATTCAAATTTTCTTTCTTTTTTAAAAAAATATATATTTATTGTCCATAATGAGTTACACTATTTAGTGGGCAAACAATGCATTGTTATCCCGAATTCCCCAATTCTTCCCCCTCCCCATGCCTGATCAGTTGGATATACTCCTCCGTGGGCTGTCTGTATTAGTACTTGTGGCAAGGGATCCTGGATATCCTAGTACTCAGCCCGGTTCTCCTGGCCCAAGTGTGTTGTTACTGATGGGTGTCATGCCTCCGGACAGTCTCCCCCACCACGGCTCTCACAATCCTTCCGCCCCCTCTTCTGCTCAGTTCCCTGAGTCGTGGTGGGCGAGTAATAAGGCTGCTTTAATGTTGTGAGCTTAGGGGTCCTTGTGTCAAAAATCCTTGGTTTCTGTCTCATTGGCCTATGTTGATTGAATCCTGTGTTGATTGAATGACTGTGGTTATAGGTCCCTTGTTCATCTGTCATAGTCTGCTGGGTTCTCTATGGATCCTCCCTGATATGACTGTGGTGGATTCTCTCTTGCCAGGATCTCAGCCATTGGCCTACGGTTGGTTGGTAGGGTTAGATGGGCCACAGCTCTCTCGTTGCATCCTGAAAATCACAAACACATTTGGCTTATCCTGAGTTGGTTGAATGGCTGTGGCTATGGGTCTCTTGTTCATCCCGTCCTTCTCTGCAGGGTTTCTTATGGATCCTCCACAATATGACTGTGGTGGCTCATCTCTTGCCATGATCTCATCTTTTGGCCTGCTGTCGGGTGATATGGTTATATGGGCCACAGCTCACTCGTTATATCCTGAAAAATACAAATACAATCTCCATCGGAGAGTTAGAACAGTATAGGTTAACAAAT